>PVJX010045681.1:0-12624 GCA_004027295.1 Dolichotis patagonum | reverse complement strand
GTCATTAACAAACATCCTATCAATTTGGACTTAGCACTGGGAGCAATCATGAACTGGCTTAAGGCAACTGAGCAGTGTTTTTAATAATTGCATTGCTTCCCCCTGCATTTCCACTGACCTTCGGCACCATTTTATCAACCATTCTCTACAACATGTTACTTTTCTAGTGAAAGGAGTTGGAAAAAAATGTAACATTTCTCCTTGTCTTTTTCAATATTATACTTTAAAACAAGCTAGGTGTCTACAGTAAGGGTTCTAGAGAAATAAAACTAAGAGGAGAAAAAGATTTATTTTAGGAAATACCCATAGGCTCACATGGTTGTGGAGACGTGTAAGTACAAAATTTTCAGGGTAGGCTGGCAGGCTGGGGGTGCAAAGAGGAGTACAGCTCAAGTCCAGAAGTAGTCCACTGACAAAATTCCTTCTTCCTCAGCTTTGATTCTGTTACCACCATTCCCTGCTGGATAAGGCCCAACCACATCATGGAGGACAGTGCACCTTGCTCAGTGTTCATTGCTTTTAAGACTATGGAGATATCTCAAAGAACGAAAATTAGAAATTCCATTTGGCCTAGCTCTCCCTCTGCTAGGTATCTTCCCCAAAGAGTGTCAGACCTCACACTACAGAGATACATACATACCCATGTTTATAGCAGCATAATCCATAATAGCTAAACCCTGGAAGCAGCCTGTATATCCATCAATAGTTGACTGGATAATGAAAACATTTTATCTATACATAATGGAATACTACTCAGGTAAAAAGCAGGGCACATTTAAGACTTTCGTAGGAAAATAGGTGCACCTGGAAAATATAATATTGAGTGAAATAAATTAGACACACACGTTTAAATACCACATGATGTCTCTCATTTGAGTAAGGCAAAGTACAAAGAAAGAGATTAATAAAGGATGGATAAAAGGAGACAGGAGCATGGATTTCCTGTAAATGGGAAGGGGTTTAAGAGATGATGAGCAAGGGGTGAGGGCGAGGGAAAGGGGAAATCAGTAAAGATATGCCACGTACAGGATCCTGACAACGTCAATGAATGTAAACATTGTGTGCCATAAATATGGGCTAAGATTGGTAAGATCAACAAGAACGAAAATGAGGAGAGGGAATTAGAGGAGGAGAGAAGGAAAGGAGAGGAAGGAAGAAGGGGATTTTTTTAAAGAAACAAGCTGTATTGTATGCACTTACCCACTTCCCCAAATGATTGCAAACTGCATGCACTGCAAACATGTACATAAATAAACAAACACATAAATAAATAAATAAATAAATATTTTTAAATGGTCAATGTAATCCAAAAAGGCACCTTCACAAAAACATCCAGAGTAATGTTTTGGCCAAATATCCAGTCACCATGACTCCATCAAGTTGATACATAACATTTATCATCACAATATCTCTTTCTAAAATCTTATCTTTTGCTAAGAAAATAATAGCCTGTAAGAAGCCAATATTTATGTATTAAAAATCAGCCCTTTTGTAGTACTATACAGTTTTGTGTCCGCCTAGTGGACAGTCATGGTAAAACATAAACAATTCTTTCTCGTTACTATATATAAATATAGCATCTTAACGCATACTTTGATTTAAAATTTCCTGAGCCCACATCACCAACCAATTTTATCCATAAAATTGGTAAAAATATTGGAAGTGGAAAGAAATGAGACTATAAATGTGATTCTTAAAGTTAGGACCCTTGCACGTTTCAGAATCTATGCCTAACTGAAAGCAGGGGTGAATTTGTGTTTCTTAATTCAGTCGCCTACTTTAAAAATCACACTTTTTATATTTTAAATTTTTAATTGGCATTTTAAAGTCCAATGTTACATCTTCCAATGATTCCACAGATTATCGAAACAAGTATCTATACAAAATGATGTACTAAGCATTAAATACTGGTTTAATGCATTATTTGTAATAAAATTCCACTAGAATGCAAAAAAAGGCCAGAATATTGTTTAGACAAGTGATTGTAAACTAATATTTTGGTACTATGTGTTTATGAATGTAGGTTTTAAGATGTGAAATTTTGTTTCTTTTCTAGCAACTTAAATCAGAAATTATTCAGAGACTCTGAAAGATTTTAAGAAGTTTTATGTTTTGTTGGGGGATGTTTTGTTTTGTTTTGCTTTGTTTTGTTTTTTTTATCATACCAGGGATCGAACTCAGGACTGCGTGCTTGCAAGGCAGGTGCTTATACCCCTGAGCTAAATCCCCAGGCTTAAGAGTTTTATGAATTCTGCTAATAATTCCTTTTTTATGTGCAAAGTTCACTATTCTCTTTTATTATGCTTTCCCCTCTTTAGGTTTGGATGTGTGGAGGAGAAATGTTTGATGTCCCGTGCTCTAGAGTTGGTCACATTTATAGGAAGTACGTCCCTTATAAAGTTCCATCTGGGACCAGCCTGGCAAGAGTGAGTAACTTGGCCTCATACTGCCTGGGTTTGAGGTGGCTTTCTGTGGGCAAGATTAACCAGCCTGACACAGGCTATCATCAAAGACACAGTCTGAAACCTCAGTGTAGAAAAAGTTCTTGTATTTCTCAGTTTTATTTCTCAAGGAAGTTTGGACTGTTTCCACTAACACTAGGTCCTCATCTTTTCGAAGCAGTGCCACGTATATTTAGTCTTTACGTTATTTTCTGAGGTTGGTATCATCTTTGTTTGATAGATGAGGAAGTGGATGCTTAGTGAGCAGATTCACTCCTTTTCACCCAAAGGACAAAGAGTAGCATAGAAGTAGCCCAGGTCAACAGAATGGACCACCAGTTCTTTTGCCCCAATACAGAACGTAACAGGATATATAATTCGTCAGATGCAGACAGAAAAGACTAGGAGATAGCAGAGGTGGGGGGTCCAAATTCTAGTTTCTTCTCTTTCGTAGCTAGAACTGGCTCTCTCTAAAATTACTTCATCCTCAAAATTCCAAAGTTGACCGTCTATATTTTTTAATCAGATACTGTTTTGAATAAAACTTGCTTATAGACCAAATGCAAGGATGCTTTTTTATTCTGACCTTTAGTACATTTTCATGCAAATTTCGGTAGTCAAAGTACCTTTACCAAACAATCCTGACAATTTCTCTGTTTTCCATGTTACCCTATTAATGGCAGGGTCATTTCTCTTCACTATAATACACACCTGCCATTACCCAAACTAAGGGATGCTTTATCACGTACCTTGGCACAGGAATCTAATCCTGGATTATTTAGTTCTGTTCATCTATTAGTGAGGCTGCAATATATATTACTTGGATCTTATATATATAAAGCTCAATAAACTCAAGTAAAATAATAATAACCTAGTTGTCAGGATTCATTAGAATACCAATTCCATGATAGCAAAACTTTTTGTCTGTGATACTTGGCTGCTATATTTCAAACACCGAGAACACTGTTTAGTGAGCATGTGAATATTTGTGGAAGGCATTAACAAGAAAAACTAAGAAAAAATCAGCATAAGTTCAAGTTGTTAATAAAATATAAAAATTTTAATGAGATATAATAAAATTTTTATTTATATTGATTCCTTTATGGAAAGAGGATGGTTCTTTCTTATTCTGTCCCTGATATTTGTCAACAGTGTCCATTTTTTCTTCAGCAACATTCATAATCTTCTTTTACAGCAATGAAAATTTATAGAACTGCAGCAGCAAACAGAAACACCAAGGTGACACCCAGAATTTAGAGGCAGGTTTATTTATGTCGAAGGGTACTGATTGGGATCATTCCCAGAATATCAGGCCCTGATTTCCCCTGGTCTAGGCAAAATTGCTCATCAGTTGGGGATTGGTTTACACAATCAGCATCACAGTGACCAGTTATGTATCACAGGGACCAGCTGTTTCTAAGAGACAAAAGCAACTGGAACTAGAACAGGAACTATTACCTGTGCATCTAAGAAACTGAAACATACTGGCTGGAGGGACCATTTTCTGTTATAGAATGAAGCTATATTACACACTTCTTAAAGGAAAAGAGTCACGTTATCCTCTCTTCCCTCAAAATAATTAAAATGTTCTGCTAAATAACTATTAAAAATATGGTATCTGAAGAAAACAAACCAATCACAAAACTGCAAGTGATTAAAGAATTGCATTTGGGATAAAGAAATATGATTTAATTTCTTCATAAAACATAATATATATAAATCAGAAAATGTAAAGAATTCATGAAGTTAAAGACAACAATTTTGAGCACAAACCACCCATGTAAATATCACAAACCATTGCAGTTTAAACTACCCTAACAATAGGGATATTCTGTCACTTATCCACTTCATTCACTGGTATGCTTCCCAGCTTGTGTGCAAAATGAATCTTCTGAAGAGCGGCTGGTACGTACGTTTGGTTTGTAGTCAAATGGAGAGTGTAAAAGATGAGTGGAGAAAGTTGTGCTGATCCAAAAGGGTTTACTTTCAAAAAAGTAAAACTATTTATATTTTTTTGAGAGAGAAATGAAGTACTTTTTCAAGGACTGTCAAATATAGAAAACTAGGGCTGGCACATAAAACTTCCCAGAAAAAAAAAAAATGACTGTTCATTCAAGTGAAAAAAGTCTGTAATTCTGAATTTTAATCTTTTCCACTTAAATTTTACTTGAGGACTCATTTTAATTTTTTCCTAAACTGCTAGAGCAATCAGAAAGCTATAAATATTGAAGCTCAGCTGTCACTCTAAGGAACATTTTATGATTTTTAAGTTTAAAAAAAGTATATTGAAATGAAAAACAATTCTGATATTTTGTGTGAGAACCTCCAATACCTTGCTACACCCTACATTATTACTCAATTGTCAAAAATGATGACAGGCTTTAAAAATGCTTGGAATGCTGTGCCACATCTACCATGCATGATAATCTTCCCAGACTCATTAGGAAATGGAAATGAAACTGGAGACGGGACCCAAACACTTGTTTTCATACTTCACAAAACTCTTTTGCTTCTTCAAAAATGTACCATCTTTCATTTATGTGTCTATGTAAATTGATAATTCCAGCTGATTTCTAAAATACACAAGCACACACACACACACACACACACACACACAAATGTGTGAACAACCTACAATCCTCTACTCAGCGCACCAGTATGAGCTATAGAAATAAATTCAAATGATGTTATCAGTGCCTTCTAGTTGCTTAGCATTACCATCTAGTTGGAGGAGACAGACATCCATACATAAAATCACTAGAGGACAATACAAGACAAATAACTGTTCAAATATATTATGAAGACACAAATAGGTAGAGGGAGAAGGAGGAGGTGATGACATAGCTGTGCCCTTCAGTCCTCTCAAATTAAAGAACTTAAAAGAAGACCTTCACAGGTACCTCAATTACATTAATTGATTTCATAGAACAGTGATTGCCAAATTCAGGCAGTGACCAGAGCAGCCTTCCAAGTTTTCACCTAACCTCAGTGAACTAAGAAAAATAAGTTTCACAAGCCAAAGCTCTTCAATTTAATAATGTCTTTGATGCAGCAATATGGGCTTTTTCTTTCTTTTTTGTGATAAGATTCAAGATAATAATGCATTGTTAATACTTTTATTTGACAAAAACTAGCATTCCTATGACATTTTCCACAAAGTACAAAACTCTGGGATATGGTGACTTACAATTCAGTTGCATCTAAGAATCAGGGTTTCTCATTAATAAGCCCAGATATTTTCCTGAACTGTTTGAAAACCTAGTATCAGTTACTGGGACACTTTTGTGGTGTGTCTCAGTGGAAACACACAGAAAGTCCTTAAGGGAAAGGATGATCATCTATAGAGTTGCAGGAAACTAGAAGGACAGGGTCGTGGTGACAATCTTCCCTTCTTTGGGACAGCACTAACCATCTTTCATCACAGAAGGAAGACCAGCTTCTCAGTGAAGATTCTCAGCCAACAATGGCTCAGTAGCAAAGAGGTGGAAGAATCCCAAGGAAAACCCTTCATTCTGACAGCCAAAGACTCTGTCTCAGGGGCAGTGATTACTGGCATCTCTTGAAAGATAAGGAGATTCATAGGTTTCAAGAATGCTGCCAGTGTGTCTGGGGCCATCAAAGACACTTTCCTGAGACAGGTGGCTTGCATGGAGTGACATGTCAAAGGTACAGACCAGCCACCCATGACTAAACGTGCCAACTGATTGTAGCACAATCATGATCCTCAAGGGAGCCATTGCCTGTGGTTACTTTCCTTAGAAGGTCCCCGTGCCTATGAACCGTGAGTGGGACAATCCTAGAAGCACACAGAACTGTCCTTCTTAGATCTAACAGGATACAAGGAGAAACCAGCCCTCATCCTGAATCTGTAAAAGACACCAGGGGATAAAAATTAGGGGATTGTATATGTTTACATTTTTACCTCTGGCATAGTGTCTAGAACTTGTTTTTTATTCTAAAATTTCATCTTCACTTGTTTGACGATCATTCAAGAACATAGGAGAATTTGGATTTTTCTAAGTTTCAAAATAAAATCTTAAATTAAAAAAAATGAAAGTCAAATTATGCATGATGACCCACAGTTCTTGAAAAATATTAACACACAGTAAAAGGGGTAAGGGTATAATGATAAATTGTGGATTAGGAACTGATATTAGAAATCACGGCCTGTCTGAGGTGCATGTTCTTAAATCTGGTATCTCAAAAATGGCTTAGGACAAAGAGGATCAGCTGGGGCCTTAGTGACTGGGGCACCAGCACAAGCCAAGGACCAAGCAGGAAAGAGCATGCGGAGAATGAACAAAGGATTGTTTAGGGCCAGTGGAGCTGAACCACAAATTGCAGACACTGGAGGACTCTGTGCAGCCCACAAGGCAGTCTTCCTCTTACAAACTCTAGGGAGGAACTGGTGGTTGTCACATAGGAAGAGCCAGGTTAAAAATAAATGGCAAAATGGAAAGATCAAGCAATGAGTAAATATTGAGAGTGAAGACTAAAGAAAGGAACATTCTGAGTGCAAGAAATATTAACAAAGAAAGGAAGAAGAGTAAGACATGACTGTAAAGTTTTCATTTTAATGTCCAAGAGTACAAAAACAGGAAACTGAGGAAGGCGGAAAGAGAACAGGCTGAAGTCAACTTTAGACAAGGTGAATTCTAAGTGACAGATGGCACCTGGGTCTGGGGAGCATCAGATCTGAGAGGACAGGCACAGACTTTCTACCTAGAATTCAGAGAGGCCACAGATCTTCTGTCAGATTTCCTTAGGCTTAAATTTTTATTTCTGAGAAAAAGGAAATGTTTTATTGGCTAGTGTGATAGGCACTGGGAATTTAAGTGATAAACAAGCCAAACACAAATCTTAACTTAATGGTCCTAACTACAATAAGTAGGGTTTGCATAGTCCAACAGTCCATGTATATAATGAGACCAGAATCTTATATAATTTACTTATAACATAAGCTGTTTTTTATAGATTATCACTGGAACTATGAGTAACAGAAAAAGAAAAGGAATATATATATTATCATACAGGAATATATATATATATATAGAGAGAGAGAGAGAGAGCTTTATATTATGTACTGCATAAACAGTTCATATATGTCTTGATGACCCTATAAGCTGTACCAATCTACCCGCAAGCTATAAATACTTTTGACTTTATGTATTTACTTAAGGTTTCTTAACTGAAGAAGGCTAAATCTAGGGCCTGAGAAGGAGTGGTTGTTTTGCCTCTGTCAGCTGTTAAATTATTTAATATATTTTCCAAAATATCTTTTTTCCGGTGCTGTGTCCCTGAGGACAGCCAGGTCTGCTGACTTCATAGATCATCTCAGATTCTTAAATTGATGGGGGTGGAGAGAGATGTAAAGAGGAGGAGAAGAAAATAGACAACTGTTTAATGTGGAAGCCAGACCAGCTCAAGTCAATTAATAAATAACCTTTTTGGCCAATCCTTTTATCAGTTATCTCTGTCTGAAATAGCTGAAACAGAAAAGCATCATATCTAATATATGCAGCTTTCTCTTGTTTATGTCAGGAAAAAATACATCAGTTGAAGAAAAACATTAATAAGACCAGAATGACTAGTTTGATATCCAAGACTAAAATCACTAGCAAGGCTATAAAATGATGAATGGGAAATCTTCACTCCCACAAATTGACCTTTCTCCCTGATGACCGTGAATCAGTTTACTCCCATAAAAATGCCCTGCAAATAACAGCCACAACATACCAGCCTTCGCCTTCAACAAACAGCCAGAAGCTTTTTCTACTGCTCCTGAAACTCTAGGGGTCAGTTGCTTTATTTGAAATTATCATTGAGTTCAGGGACATGGTGGCCTGTTGTGGGGTTTCCCTCAGAAATCAGGAAATGATAAATTCTTCCCAAAAGACTCAGTCTAGGGCTAGGGCTTCGGAGACGAAGCAATTCTTCTGAAAGCAATCGTGTCCTTATTTCTTCCATACAATAGAGCAAAAAGGGCAATGATAGTGTCCAAAACTTGTGGCAAGAAGATGATTCACATACTGCAATTATATGTTTGCCTCTCTTCCCTCTTGACCACAATATAAAAGCAGTATACCCTCTATTAAGATAATATAATACCTCCTACTGAGATGGGGCTTTTGATTTAAGGAATTCTAGCATCTTTCAAAAACAACATTTCATTACTTTCTACTTTTCTCCTTAAAAATAAGTCATATTTATTATGTGACATAATGCATCAATAAATCATTAAGAGATGATGAACTCGTTGCATGCTCTGAAGGTAAATATCGTTAGCTTCCAAAAAAGGTGCAAGCCACAGAAGCTTTGCCAATACATATTTACCAAGTACCTACTTGATATTCTGCCAGGCAGAAATATATACAGTATGCTGTATATCCTAAACCAATAACATTGATCTTTTTCAGTAAGATCAACCCTTCCCTTTGTAAAATAATCACACTTTATCTTAGGAAGCATTCCACACTTCAGATAAGTTTCTGGTAGGTAACACTGGCGTGGTGCTCATACTCACACCTGGCTTATGTCTTCTTTTTGAACACTGGTCATTTTATGCTTGTGTTGCATGTGAGGAAAATAAGGCAACGTGAAACTATCCTGTCCATCAAAGTCCTACACAGAGGAAATGGGAAAACAAGAAATACAAATTTATTTTCCACTACTTGAACTTCACCTGTTCCCTAAATTTCTAAGCAAGCAGTGTCAGATTTTTTAAAATATCCATATTTTCTTTGTTTACTTAACATATAACAATAGAATAACAATCTTTTAAATTTCTTGAACAGTATGAAGGTAAAGCATAAAGTTATCCTGCCATTCTTCAGACACTAAAAAAGAAAGTAGTAAAGTAGCAAATCGCTGACAGGTACAGTCTCCCACCATTTCATATATTATGAAAAAAACACATAAGGTAAAGATATTATTTTAAAATTTAGCAGTTTCCTACAAAATCTCTCAAGACTTCTTCAGTTTGGTTTCTTTCTACTTACTTGCTCTACATGTTTTTTCCTGAAAACCTCCAACTCATGATCTGTTCCTCCCAACATTAAAGCATTTCAGTTGATTTATTTCAAATATTCCTTGATGCTTTCCCAGGTTTCACCTCTGACTTGCGGATCCATTCTCTAACTCCTTTTATTGTGTAAAGCAGAGCATGCAACTGAGCCGGATAGTCCCCAAGCTGTAGGGACAACTCAGCACGCTGGGCTCTCTCATGAGGATCAATCTTTTATGTAGGCTGTTGTTTATACCAGCCATAACACCTTATAGTGCAAGCATAACATTTAAATGTTAGCCCTAAATATTTTCATGATAATTAGCTTTCATAATTAATCATTACTTTATCATTCTTACCAGAATTAAAAAGGAATTTATTTTATATTTTACCTGTATATTTATTTTCCAGCCTGTTTTGGTTTCTCCTCTCCTTACCCAGAACATTTTGACACTTTATGGTGTTATTTAGCACTTACATAGGTTTTTTTCAAAGCACTTGAGAAATAAACTACATAGTGAGCTGTATTTTGGGCCGGGGAGTAGATTATGTTTTTGCCATTACCCCACTAGAACTAAACATTTTCTGGCATTCACAGCCCCACTGGAGCCTTGGAAGGAAGGAAACCTCAGACAAAATAGATTCCTGCTACTACAACGTTAAACTGCTGAAATTTAAGCAAATTAAAATATTTTAGCATTCCATAATCTCAGTAACCAAAACCCCAACTTTTGCAAGAAGGAGCAGAGCTGGCTGCCTTGGATGTAACTCTACCTTCTAGTACCCCATGGCATGACAAAGTCACAGAAGCACTTGGATAGAGAGACTCACTTTCTGGAATATAGCTTCTTCCCATGCGGTGTGCAAATGCCCAATGACACTGAGCTTGGAGCCTCTGCTGTTTCATTTCCATTCTAATCTTTTTTCTAATAGTTGATTAGCTCATACCAAGAACTCCATTTCCAACTGCAGTTTCAACTCAAACATATCTCCTTTTGAGTGCAGGTTGATGTAAAGAAAGTTGTTCCCCTTGGTGTTTTATAAACTGAGAAATAATCAAAATTGAAAATGTAGCCGTGTGGTGTCTGGATGCTTTTGGTGTTTTAACTGCAAAAATTTCAGTTTGCCTAAACTTTGAACAGATATAATTTAATCTAAGGATGCTTCAGTGGGCAGCCAGACACATGATATACTTTTTCTTGCTTTTTTTGAAAGCAGAAGAATGAAGCAGTGTATATTAATGACCATTGGAGATGTTATAGCACCATTTAGTGTAGCCACACTTTGTCTGAATTTTTGCTGTAGATGTTCTTGTGACTCTTGATCATCTCTTTGCTACTAGTTAGAAATACTGTTGTGATTTCCACCAAAAAAAAAGTAGCAAATGGATTGATAAAAAGTATTTAGAAATAGGCTCATTCTTCCTTTTGTGTTACTCCTCGCTTTATTGTCAGGAATAAACCCCCTTCAGGTCCTCCCAAAGTACCTGGAGATCTCCCCAAGAGGCTCCTCCTCAGTTGCTCACGTACCCAGCGGTCACCAGCAGTCACTTGGTCTGTTTCTTTGGCTTCTGCTCTTTACCTCCTGGCTTTGACATCACTGGAGAAGACACATCATCATCACCAAGTGCAGCAAGAGCACTGACTTCCCGCTTGTGGTGCCATCTCACTTCTTTGGCAGACGGTCCTTGGACCCTAGACGGACTCTAGCAGGATGGTCATCTCCCAGCTGTGAATCGTGCACTTCCTCAAACTCAGAAGACTTCTGTTTCTTTGATCTCTCTTCAACACTTCCAGTAGTTTCTGGGTATCTCCACTTTTCCAGGCTTTCAAAAAGCCAAACATGGAAATAATTCCATCATAATCACATCCTTGATCCTAGCCCAAAACCCTCAAGTAAAATGTTAAGCAATAAATAAAAAATGGAAAGTGTATTTTTGTGTCCTATTATCCTATTTTTTGCTTCCACAATCAGGACAGCTTCCAGTATGTTCTTGTGGAAAGCTTGCCTGGAGCAAAGCCAGCCACCAAATCAGAATACTTGGGCAGCCCTGTAGAAAGGCCCGTGCGGGCAATAGCTGAGTCCTGGTACTCAGTACCGGTGTGACAGACATGTGGGTGAGCTGCCTTAGAAGAGCTTCCAGTCCAGTTCAAAGCTTAGGATGATTACTTCCTCTGGTAAAATCTGTCTGAAACTCTTGAAAAATCTAAACAAATCATCCAACCAAACCACTTCTGACCCACAGAAACTGAAAATAAAAAGCTTATACTATTGTTTTAAACCAGTCATATGTAAAGCCATTTGCTATGTGTTAATAGATAGCTAATTCAGCTATTTCTGCTTACCAGCCTTTTTAAATTTTATTTTAAAGAGAAAAAAGAAACATCAAGAAGCAACAACAACAAAAGCAAAATGAAAATAAAAAACAATAGCTATATAGGTCTTCAAAACAAGATGACAAGAATTTAACAATGGCTGCCATATTACATACCATTATCTTCAGAATAGTTAATCAGGTTACCAGATGCAGGAATAAAACAAAACAATAAGATGGAACAAAACACTGGATTTCAAAGAAAGAAATCCCCCACAGTTGCCACAATTCACAGTGCCATCCTCCAAATAGACACCCGGACCACCAGCCCTGGGCCTGCAAAGTCAATCAGACAATACAGGCATCAGGCTATTCCTTTCACCTCAGTTGCTATCATCTCAGTCTAAGTTCCTCTGAGTCAGCCAGTTGCTTACAGGGTAGGGAAGGGGGATGCTCTTCTGGTTTCCCAGCCTGGACACCAGCTGGCTCATGGGAAGGCATGGTTTGTCTTCTTGCTGAGTCTCTTCCTGATCCCCGTGGTGGATCCTGGCTCACAGAAAGCTGCTTACCAGACTTTCATCAGCAAAATTCCGTTTAACTTTATCATAGGGGACATAATTACCCCAAGGGACATACTCAAAGCTTAAAAACTAGGCTGGCTTGTTGTTGTAGTCAGGAGTTGTGCAGAAAATAATTAGAATCAGGACATGGAGCTTATAATACTATTTATGATGATCACCCAGAGTTAATACAGAAAATGCAGGAAATCTATCCACAACACCAAAGACATAGTATATTTAGCCAAGGTCCTGAATCCCACAGCAATGTACCACATGAGTTCAGATGAAGACCCAGAGCTCATGACA
>PVJX010045680.1:0-12626 GCA_004027295.1 Dolichotis patagonum | reverse complement strand
TGTGTTGTTCTCCCTCCTCATTGCAGATGGTGCTGTGACTAAGCTGGCATTCAGCAATGGTGAAGCACTTGGTAAAAAGTTCAGGACAATGTATGTACAGTCTTCTCTCCATGTGCATGGCGATTGCCTTCTCCTAAGAGTCGGTGTGTATGAAAACTTTGCAAACAAATACTCGCATTTATATAAAAGGGACTTAGGCTCTAGTCTGACTAAATAATAAATGTAGTTTTCTTCCCTAAGAAATTCCTCCCCTAAGCAAAAATTGTGCAAAATAGGGGTCAATTCCACAGGACTTTTTGCAGGTTGCTAATCATCTTGGATCCCTGGCCATAATGTGTTCCCTAATGATGGTCTAAATATCCTCTGCCGCCTGGTGATGATGCTTCCCTTATTAAAAAATACTGTTTTGGAAGTTTTCACATAGAGGCCTTGCAGAGAGGAGGGAAGGCTCTGACCTGTGTTGTACCTAGATGTTTGCATTTCTTTCAATTTTACCTTTGGTGAACATAGTTTAATACTGATCTTAGAAGATAGTTAATAAAATAAATATTACACATGCCCTCTGGTATGAAGACCATTCAGAGAAGGCAAAGATGACTAAGCCTCAGGCTCGGTACATGGATGGTCTTTTCCTTTAAAAAAATTCTAAAAGCAATGAGACATGCAGAGACTCTAATCTAAGACTGGATACATACAAAGCCTGGTACTTCAGGAGAGATGCAAAGTGTGGCACTAGAAGGACTAAGAAGACAGACACTTAGATACCTTGAAGAACAGCAAGAAAAAATTCAGTGGAAAATAGGGAGAACTGGCAAATAGCTGTGAAGGAGATACTGGGGACCAGGAAGTGAAGCTGGGGAGCTGGAAGTTCAAGGAAGGAAGGTAAGAAGAAGGGACTCCTCCCATAGTAAGTCTACTCCTCGAGAAAGGGCCCTGCCCTCATGGGAACCCTCAATGCTCTGCCGCAAGGTGCAGGCCTGGAGGGCAGTGGATGCGACTCCTTGGGAGCACTGCTCACAGCACAGTGCTGAATGAGTCTTTGTCAGATGAAGGAATTTATTTGAAAATATCTACATGGACCCAGTTCTCAGCATAGGGTTTGGCATTCTGCAGGCTCAGGTTTGGGAACGAAGCATTCTGAAAACGAGGCACGCTGGGTTCGTCAGTGCAGCGCTCTGTATCTGCGTGAACCACTGTGTGCCGAGGCCGGAAGAGGTGCCTGGGGTCCAGAAACTCGGCCTCTTGGTGGGCCCCTTTTGTGCAGTGAAGGGTCTGAGCCCGATGATGAGTTGTGTCCCCTGGAGCAACTGACCCTTCTCTTTCAGGTCACAGAGCCTAAGGTCACAACCCAAGCAGCACTCTCCCCTGGTGGTAGCTAGCAGATGGCAGGAGAACTAGTGCACCTTGAGAGTCCCAGCCATGGAGCAGCTGGTGTCTGGGTCTGTGGGGGTGGCCGTGGTGGGCACTCTGCAGGTGTGTGTGTGGGGGACACTTGATGGAGTCCCTGCGTCCTGGAAGCTCCCAGGGCTATTGCCCCCCCACTCTATCACCATCCAGAAGAGTTCCTGGGTCCACATGTGTTGTGGGGGTCACTCTGTCCCCGGAACAGGGCTAGGAAGGGAGGCAGGAGGTGGAGCTTGGGAAATTTCCTCTTGCTTCCTTCTCTTCCCCCTCATCACCACGAGCAGCAGTGAAGCAACCCAAGTACTCAGCCCTGTGGATGGAGCACAGTACCCTAAGTCCTCAAGGCAATGCTGTCAGGTCAAGTCCTCTTTTCCCACTTTATTAATGGGGAAACTGAGGCTCTGTGGGAGATTGGCTCCAGAGCATCCAGCTTTACTCTGCATCATGCCAGTCTTCTGTTGTGAAGCTGCCTGTGGCTTCCCACACCCCACAGGACAGTGTCCCAGGGCCTCAGCCTGCAGGCTGGAGACCCTAGTCCCTGGGCTTAGCCCCACTGCGGCGAACTCCCGGTTGCCACTGGGGCCTGCGTGCACTTCACAGGTGAAACACCTGTGCTCTTGGTGGTTTAGCTCCCTCCTGGTGCTGCTGCTTTGCTTTCTGCCAACAGTGGGGGCAGCAGTGAGTAAACGCAGGTGGCGGGCCTGGGCTTTCAATCCTTTTATAGCCCTTATCTCATTAAAACCTTTGTGCATCCTGTGCCAAAAGTCCTGTATTATCCCCACTACAGAGAAGAGGAAAATGAAGCTGTGAGAGGGGAAGGGACCACTGCAGGAAATCCCAGGGAAGGCCCCAGGGCCTCCTATGAACACAGCAAGACCCCAACTGAGCCTGGGGTACCTTTAGGAGGGGGCCCAAGGGTGAGAGGGCTGCCCTACTGAATTTGGGAAGCCTGGTCAGTTGTGGAAGCGACTTGTTTCCAAGTCCTCCTGGTGGAAGATGCAGCTTACGTCAACCTTGGCCTAAGATGTGTTGGGAATTTGAGGTGAGGCCTCCCCATTCTCACCGAGACCCTTCTGTGTTCTGACTGCAGTATCCTCTGTCTTTTCTCAACCCTCCCTCATCTGTGTTTTTTTGTACCCCACCCACCCCCAGGCCCATTCTGACTGCCTCCCTCCACTCCCCTCTGTCTCTGTCTCTGTCTCTGTCTCTGTCTCTGTCTCTGTCTCTGTCTCTGTCTCTCTCCATCCCATCCCCTCTGTCCTGGCTCTTCTCCATTCATCTCACCATGCAATTGTCTTCCTTTTCCTTATCCCCTCCTGCATTCCTCTTCTTGCATCCCTTAGTCACCATCTTGCTGACCCCTGCCCTGCACCCCAAGTCTCCAGGTCCCTAAATTCCCTGGTCCCCGAGTCCCTTGGGAAGAGTGAATACAACCATCTAAGGAGCCTGTGGATCTCCTGCTTTTCCTCGTCTGGAATGTGGGCCTTCAGGTTGAAAATTGTATTCCTTTCTTTTTGTGACTGATCAGGGAGAAATGGAAAAGAAGAAAAAAGGAAACAGAAGAGCTGTTTTTGCAAGCGCAGAATGAACTGACATAAAAGGGGATTTTATGAAAATTCTCTGAAAATAATTTTATTTTACGATGCCATAACGGTGTCCAGCCCTGCTGCCTTGGCTCACTGGTGCAGAGTGCAGCAGCTGGAGCCCAAGCCCGTGCACACCCACCAGGCCTGGTCCTGCCTACCCCGATTTCTGTCCCACTGTGGTGGCCCTGGAAGGTTGTGGGGTGGGTTTCTGCCTGGCTCAGAGAACCCTGTAGCTCTCATCCCCTAGCTCAGTTGGAAGATCTGAATTTATTATTCCCGTCCATCCATAGCCCAGATGTGCAGGGCTTCCCACTCTGAAGTATCTGGCTCAGGCAGCTCGAACGCCAACTCCTTGGCTGGGACTCAGAAGCCCCCCAGGGTTTGTGAATTGCCTGGGGGCTCACGCACAGTGACCGTGGCCTCCAGATCCATCACTGAGTTTGCAGTCTCTGCTTGCCTGTGCTCACTTAGATGTGAAAATCAGCCCCTTCTGTAGTCCCTGGACCCTGCTCTTCAACAGAAGGGAGATTGCTGGAGAATGGCAGGGCAGGTGACCTTGGCGTTCCTAAGATGACTTGTGGAAATGACTATTCACAGGTTTTCTTTCCATGACAAGAGATTGTTCCACCTCCCTCAGTTTCATTCTCTCTTCCCAGCTCCTCGCTTCTTGCTATAGTTTGGATTTTGTTTATTGTTTTTCAGTACTGGGAATTGAACTAGGGCTTTCACTGAGCTACATCTCCGGCCTTTTAAAATTTTGAGACAGGGTCCTATTAAGTTGCTAAGTTGCCCAAAGTGGGCCCAAACTTCCTACCCTCCTGCCTCAACCTTCCTGAGTGCAGGTGCTGCCTGCATGAACCGCTGGGCCTGTGCTGTGGCTTAGATCTTAAGTGTTCCCCCAAAGGCTGACATGTTAAAAACTGGATCCTCAGTGTGGTGCTGTTTGGAGGCAGAGAAACTTTAAGAAGTAGGCCTGATGGGAGGTCACTGGGGCGTGGCTCGAAGGGGATTGTGGGATCTGGGCTCCTCCTCGCTCTCTCATTTCCCAGCCATGAAGTGCACAGCTGTTCTCTGCCACACACTTCTGCCCTGATGTGCTTTATGTACACAGCTCCAAAGCAGTGGTATGGACCAAATGCCTAAGTCCAAGGCCTTCACTCAGTAATGGACTGAAACCTCCAAAACTGAGCCATAGTAACCCTTTCTCTTTATGCACTAGTCTGTCTCAGGGATTTGTGGTAGTAACAGAAGGCTGGTTCTTCTCTTCCTTCAGCCTCCCAAGCCCATCTTTGTCTTAGCTACTTTCCCATTATCAGGCCACAGGACCCAACACCAACAATGTAAAAGAAGAAAGGTTCAGTTGGGCTCAAAGTTTCAAGGGATTCAGTTCATGGTCAGTCGGTTTCAGGGCAGGAGCAAAGCAGAGCAAAGATGCTTAGTTCATGGCAATTGGAAAGCAGAGCAGTGGAGCAATGACCAGAAGAAGGGGCCAGGGAGCACATGTGGTACCCAAGGTTATAGCTCCACGACCTTCCCAGGCTCACCCAGAAATGTGTCTTACCAATCCCTTGCTGGTTTCTTAACACAGGCAAGCTGACATCATCATTAATGATAATGACTTTCTCTTACTCTACTTTCCAAGAGCAAAAGATAGAATTTTTCTTGTGGGTCACAGAGAATATCTTCCTTTCACCTCCTTGGAGATGGGAGAAGCTGAATTGTCTTCTGACCTCAAGCCCTGGAGGTGGCTTTCTAAAAAACATGTTGCTCTTTCTAAAAGAAAACTTAGTAAATGCAATATGCCCTACTTTCTTTCATGTGAATAGCAGGCTGAAGTCCAGTGAGGCGCAAAGCTTGCCCGAGACCACACAGTAGGTCAAGGCCCAACTAGGACTGGGGATCAGAGGTCACAGACCACATTCTGGGAATCTGTCTACTCTGCGATACTGGCAGTGCCCCTGTAGGGACAGACTGCAGATCCCTAGCTGTACAGGTGAAGGAGAAGAGGGTAAGGACACAGAAGGAACTATAAGCCATGTGAGAGAAAGAGAGTCAGAGACAGAGACTTACTGAGGCAGCTGACCAGCCTGGGCTGGGGTTTCCCCATGGGTAGTTTTCTTCCTCAATGAGCAGACCTCCCTTTACCTTCACCTAGAGTACAACTCTAGGCTGGAGCCTTTACAGTGTTGACATGGGGGCTGACTCTAAGGACCCCTTTTTATTTCAGGAGGCACTGCCTGGTTAGAGGGAATGAGGAGGCTACAGGGCAGGAATTCAAGCCTTCAAGGATATTAGCAGACACAGGCGCCCCTCTTGCCACCTGTTATCACGTGGAGAAAATTGTTATGGACTCAGATGTGACTCTTGTCCCTTCAGTCACCAATGCATTCTGTCTGAGATCCCCTCCCTGAGCTGTAGCTCCTTCTCTAGGGAGTTTTGGAGATGACAGTGGCTTCCAAGGAAGGTTGGGTGTCACTATGCCCTGAGCTCCCGGACAGGTGGATGTCAGGGGAGCATCTGGTGTGGAAGGGCAGCGCTGGCCACTGCAGGGACATTATACTACTGATGTCACCTTGGAAGACCTTTATGTATTAGGGGTTTCTTTAGAGCTACATCTAAGGGTATGACAAAGCTCTGGGGCTGGCTCTCCATGCTGGACCTCAGTCGGGTCCTGCCTTTCCCTGCCTGGGGCCTGTGAAATGTGGGTGCCAACACCTTCCTTGCCCAATTCACACATGGCATCACAGGCTAGCTGGTGAGAAAGTGAATCATCTTGGTACCTGACTACTTGGGTTCCTAACCTGGTTCCAGCATTTACAAGTTGTATGTCAAGTTACTTAACCTCTCTGTATCTCAGTTATTTCATCTATAACATGGGGATAAGGATTAGCAGTTGTTAGAATTAAATGACTCTAGAATTAAATGGTTAGAACACTGCCTGATGCATAATCAATGTTCAGCAAATATTAGGTTTCAGCTGTATGATTAATACCCTTTGTCTTGAAATGGGGTACCATGTGCAGTCCTTATTGCCCTTAGTGGGGCTCTGCAGAACTCACTGAACTGTGCTGGTCAAAGCTCTAGGGTTTTATAAACACAGCGAACTTTCCCACTCCAAACTTCTCAGTGACCTATCTCCCTTGCCCCAAGTTCCAGGTACTGTTCCTGGTAGAAACTGCACTTGCGCATCTTGTGTAGATCCCAGTAGCTAACAGCTGAGGTCTGAAGCGCTGTGCAATGATATAAAACATAGGCTGTCTTGTCTGAATCCTTCCCTTCTCTTTCTTTCCTTCTTCATTTACTCATCATTTTTCCACAAGTGCCCAGTCTGGACAGTGTCCATATAGTGGCTATCAGTCCCTGAGCTTGAGCCGACACTACAGAAATGCACAGCTGACCAGCAAAGCCAAGGGAGAGGGCAAAACCACGCAGATCATCTTAATCAGGTGTGTGAAACAGGAACAGTGTTGTGGGGGGAAGGAGGAGTGATCATGTGGGCCCAGGGAGGTAGGGGCTTCATGGAGGTGGTACTGCTGGAGCTGGGCCACGTAGGATATGTAGGAGCCTGGCAGGGTCAAGGAGCGGCAGGACAGAGGTGGCAGGGTTGGGTGCACTTAGAGTCTGGGAAGAGTCTCTGGAGTGTTGGATTCTGGTAGAGGAAACATTGAGAGGTGACTTTGATGCTAGAGATACACACAGGGGTTAGGTCCTAGAGGGTTTCTTGTGACATTTATCAGTAGTGCTGGGAGACATGGAAGCATTTTCAAAGCAGGGAGGGATATGATCATTTCTGTGGACTGTAGGGTTCTCTTCAAGTGGGGCAGAGTGGGTTGGAGGGGGCACAGGTCGGTGGTAGTGGTCTGATGGTGGTTTAGGGCGGAGCCTTGGGGTGGACAGAGGTGAATAGAATTGCTATGGAACAGGACAGGCCATGGTGAGCGGGGCATTGAGTGGAAGGGGGCCCCACAATGAACCCCAAGTCCTAGCTGTCCTAATGCATGTGCACGGTTCCCACTGGCTGGTAAGGGCTACCTATACCTCTTTGGTGTGAGGTCCTTCGAGCCATCGGGCCTCCCCTCAAACCACCCTCCTGGCCCTGCTTGAGTATGTTCATGGAAAACAGGCCCATTCCATGCCTGGGCACCTCTCCTGCAGATCTTGCAGCAGGACAGGTCCTAGACATCCCGGTGAGAGGAGGAAGGAGACCACAGCACACAGAAACACCAACCTGTCCAGTTTGTAATGGCTTTTATTAATAATATATTATGCTACAAAAATATTTTTGGCAAAATAACATTAATAACATCTTTCTTTGTCTTCTATTATATTCTTAAAGAACTCTTTATAATTCACAGCGGTGAGGGAAGAGGTGATTAAAAAGAACAACACCATGAGTACCTTCCAGATACATTGACAGCGGAAGCTCGTGTGGCGCAGCATGGCATGCTGGGGACCATTGGCAATCTCTGTGAACCTCAAGGAGGGACTAAAGCCTGCTTTGACCAAGAACTGACCTTCCCATCCTAGCTACCAGGGTCGCAAAAGTTCTGAGCCCTTTGTCTGAGCAGCTCACGGGAGACATCTTAGACATGGGTCCACACAAAGCTCATTTTCCTCACAGTGGGACTCAGAGTGGAGGAGGCCTGCGAGTCATGTCATCCTTCCTGCCCTCCAGAGACTCCCCTCTCAGGGCAGCCTGGGGGGAAGCCTGACCCTGAGCCTGGGGAGGTATTGAAGCTCATCTTTACAGGTCCTCCACGCTGTGCCCTGCATCCTCCTTCCTAGCCCCAGGAAACAATGTCTCCGTGTGACAGATGAGGAAATGGAGGCTCCCAGGGGGCAGGGACTTGCCCAAGGTCACCTATCTAAGTAAAGTATGCAGAGTATCTCTGGAGAGCAACAGTTCAGCTCACCTTTGAAAAAAGCATACGTATAGGGGACAGTCCATGGAAAGGGCCGGGCAGGGCCTACTCAGGTTTGTGTGAGCCTTGTCTGCACTCCCCAAGGTCAGGGGACAGAGAGAAGGAGCTTTGGGCTGTGGCGGCAGCTAGGCTCAAAGGAAGCACTTTCCCATTTCCCCATGGCCTCCCTGTCCAGGCCAGCAGGCGGCTCTGCCAGCTCGCAGCAGTCCTGGCTGGGCAGTTGAAGAATGAGGGCGGGCTGTGGGGGTATCTGGACTGATTCCTGAACCCTGCTGGTTTAGACAGCCAGCTGGGGTGATATTTTTGGCTGCCTAGATGAATTTTTAGAAAAATAACAATGTTCAAAGAGCTTGAGCATTACAGCCAGGAGGCACCCTCAATGTCATCTACACCAGTCCCTTGCCAAGACTTCAACTTGCTACCACGTCTCCAGCCAGTGGACTCCTGGTCCTGCCTGTACCCCTCCACCAACAGAAAGCACCCTACCTTTAGGCACCGTCCTCTACCAGCTTGGGCTTGATGGAAGCTATTCCACTGCAGAACTAAATCTGTCTCTCTCCTTTCCTCCCATCACACCTCTTTCTTCCTTCTCTCTTTCCTTCTCTACACATCTTTGGAGTACCACCTTTGTGTGGGATGAGGATACCAAGACAAATCCACATGACCTCTGCCATAAAGTTACCTGCCGTAAAGTGACCTCTGCCGTAAAGTCCCACAGGGGAGCAAATTCACAAGTAGATAGTGGTGGGCAGCAGGTATTATGAGATGCTGAGAAAGCACACAGGAAGTGCAGGGAGCTCTTGGGGAGTACTGAGTTGATCTTTACAGGATAAGAAGTTAGGGGGCCAAAGGGAGCTTTGATCTAGGAAGCAGCATGTGTGAAATATCCTGTCCAGTCTGGAAGCGACAACTATGATTCCTTTTGGTCAGGCACAGGTTGGGATAGATGAGGCATGGCCGGCAAGCTTAGTAGGGCCACATTATGAGGTTCTAGAACAGCCAGTGAAGGACTCAGGTTCTTATGTCCCCACCACTGAAAAACTATCACTAACCTCAATTCTGTCCTGGGCCACACAGGATACCATCAAAGGTACAACTTCTGAGCAAAACTTCTCTTGTCCTTTATTATGCGCTCTTGGTGGAAGGACTTTTTGCTCCTCTTTGAGAACTGCTGGGACATTGGTGCTGAGCTGGAGGCTGGGCTGGCGGGGTGAGTGGCCTGAGCTTCTCAGCTTTCCCTAATCTAAACGGAGCTGGGAAGCAGTTCATCATGAAGGAAATGTAGTCCAGGTCTTTCAGAATAAGGACAACTGTGCCCAGAGTCAGCAGAGGGACTCTAGATCTTTGACTGTCACGGAAGGGGCCCTCAGCCGCCCTCTGTGGCTCCCAGGAAGCCCAACTCCTACACCTGTGCAGTGGATGACCGGCTCTCCCTGCTTTCACTGCTGGTGCGTTCGGTCAGTGGCTGGAGACATGGCCATCGAGACTGGCCTGGGACAGCTGTTTGACTCTGCTGTCAGTTTTCCTGAGAGAGAGGGGACCCTGGGCTACCGGGGCAAGTGCTGCCTATGTTTGGGCAGGCCGCTTAATATGCTGGGTCGCAGGCTTCCTGCCCTTCTTGCCTGCCTCAAGGTCAAATGTGGAAGTGTTAAGAAATACCACATGCTGCTCTCAAAGGAAGGGGAATTTTATGGGTTGAGGCAGGTCTGAGTGGCTGCTTACGGAGTGGAGGCGCTCTGACATGGGGTGAGGATCCTAGTGTCTCCCTGAGGAGTCCTGTTAGGTGCCTCGGGTTTCCCGTGACAAAAGCCAGCAAGCTGAGTTCCTCTTAGACTCTGGCTGCCTGGTTGTCCTTGGGATCAGTGGACTTCGGCGGCACCTGTCTGACCTACACTGGCTCTAGTTCTTCGCTTGGCACAGGTCTCATTCACTGGCTCACCCATCTTTCCTTAAACCCTTGACTCTTTGGGGGAGGGGATCTTTGGAATCGTCAATCTACCTACAGGACGGATCTGGAAAGATGAGGACTGAACTGGCCTGAAGCCAGGGGCCAGGCCTGTGTAACCTAGGACACAGCTGCTTGTCCCATCTTGTGAGTGGTTTCTCTCGGCCAAGAGGGGTGGCTACGCTGACTCCATGTGCAGCCAGCCTGGCACTGCATGTGTGCCGTAATTACATGCTGTGTTATTCATCTTTTTGGCCCTGTGCCTGGCACAGTTCTGGGCATACAGTCAGGTGCCTGGCCTGTTTCCCTGAATACTTCATCTTTAATTAACCTCGAGCTTGCTCTCCATACATCTCGGGCCATACTTTGCCCAAACAGAGGGGAATTTGGCCTGTATGTTTCTAATTCCTTTACACTTATCTCATCCCAATAGCGCTCTGCACGATCTGTTTGATGTCCAACTTCCGAGCCTGCTTTATAAGTCAGCTAAGCCCTGTCCCACTCAGAAATAGGAAGTCACATTTTTTTTTTCTTTGCTAAGGATAAACTGACTGCAGCCCTGGCTGAGGTCTAGTTCAGTTTAGAGTATGGTGCCCGTGCGGCTGGCTAGATCCCCTGAAGCAGAGGTCCAGGCTTCTTCTAGGTATCAGGTTCAAACTTGTCCTTTGGGGCTGAGCTGGAAAGAATTCAGCCGCCTGCCAGGATGTCCGTAGGACCTCTGACTGCCTAACACACTGCCCAGAATTCTACCTTTTCATCAAGGAGGCAGATGCTGTGCTGGGCATGATGGTGCTTGGGCCAATCAGGCACATCAAGCTTTCCCGGAAAAATCTATGTACAGTGAGGCAGAGAAGTGCTGGCTGGAGGCAGCGGGCCTGCCAGGCTGTGCTGCCTTAGGGCCGTGATTCCCTCTCTACTCTTTCTGTTTCCGTGATCTGCTAGGTGAGGGATCTTTCCTGCTCTTAGGATCTAGGACTCTCTATGTAATTAGAGAGCCACCAGCCCAGCTGAGGGTTTAGGGCTGCACAGGGCCACTTGCAGCTCCAGCCGTCACCCCAGGGAGTGGAGGGGCCAGTAAAGTCTTCTGAGCCTCAGCCGCCTGTCTGTCTCCCACCACTGGTTGCTCTGCTTCTCAGGGACTCCAAGGCTGTGCCCCACTCCACCCTTTGATTTGGCAGGAAAGCCTCTCCTGGATCCAAAATGTGACAAGTTGGGGGGCCAGAAAAATAGCACATGCTGCTGTCACAGCCCTTTGGTTACAGGGACATCTGGAGTACCCAGGCAAACAGTGGTTGGCCTGGAGAGCTGGTCCCAGGGTGGGCGGGAGCCTTCCTGGGCAGAGAGAATATGTCAGAACACAGACCATAACACAAGAGTCACTGGTATCACGCTGACCTGAAGCTGTATGACCTTGAGCAAGTCCCTTTACCTCTTTCGGGGGGGTATATTTCCCCCATCTGGGAAATGGGGGCCATTGTACTTCACAGCAATGGTTTGAGGAGCCACGATTCAGTGAATATGCAAAATATCCCCCGATACTGCAGGGTCTGGACAAACAGCCATCCTCATTGCCACTGTCATTACTGTAACTGGTGGCCCTTAGTGTCCCTCTCCCTAGACTTGTCCTCTGTGTCCACTCCTGTCCTTTGGCCCAGCTTATTGCACCCCTCCGTGACTTCCACAGCCCCCTGATCCAAGCTGGAGTGATGGCAGAACAGAGAGGCCTGGAGCTACCTGCTCACCTGCTCTGTGACCTCGGGCAGCTCCGCCTTGCACCCTGTGAATCTCAGGGTAACTAGTTGCTCTGTGGAACTGGGCCGCCTCTCCCACCCCACCCCACCCCACCCCTGCCCTTTGGTTGAGACACTCCCCTAGCACTCTGGAGGGCCTGTTCACAGATGCTCGGGGTTGATAATAGCAGCATTCTCCTTCCTCAGGTACCTTTCCACCCCTGGGGATGCATCCCAGGGAGGGGAGGGCAGGCAGCATTCACAGCTGTCTCTCAAGTCCAGCTTCACGAAAGCTAAGCCTATCTGCCTGTCCCACCCTCTGCCGGCTGGCCATCCCATGCTGGGGGAGCAAAGTCTGACCCAAGAGGCTCTGGAGATCCAGGAGCAAAGCCAGTGCAAAGCCAGGGTCAAGCGCAGGCCACACACGTCTTGGCAATCGGGGTTCCTCTTTGGGTTGGTGTTAGGGCTAATTCAGGGGCTACAACATAAGCCACATAAAAATAGTTTTATCGGTAGAATAAATACATTCTTTCTCTTTTAATATGGATACATATTTTACAAAAGAGCCCCATAGCACTATGGGAAATTAAGACCTTCTACAAAAAAGAAGATGTAACGGGTACAATAAAACTCTAGTATTCTAAAGGGTCCTGTCTCGACTGCCCTTGAGGTGGTGGCACTCCCGGAGGTGGAGGTAGGGGCCATGGGGGTGGTCGCAGACCCTCACGTGACTTCTCTGGCTTCTCTGCATGTGGTGGCCGAGGTCAGGAGGGCCCCAGAGTGTGTAGCAGGAAGGGGGTGGCAATGGTGGCAGCCACTGCAGTGAAGAGGCCCAGGGTTGGCGCCGAGCTGCTGGTGGGCCCTGGTGGGTCCTGCTGTTGGATCTGGTCGGAGAGCTGGAAGGGGGGCCTGGTGGTCCCAGAGCTGGGGGTGGGCTGGAGGGCCAGTGGCGGTGGTGAGGCAGTGGTGCTAGAAGGGAGGAAAAACACAGCAGAGTGACCATCGGCCTCTTCAGCCTCTGGGGCTCAGATCTGACTTT
>PVJX010045679.1:0-12623 GCA_004027295.1 Dolichotis patagonum | reverse complement strand
ATTAGGGAGGCAACCCACTATTTACCTAAGTGGTTCTGAACCTTTTTACCCCTGACCTTGGTCTCAGGTTCTATCCATTTACCTACAAGAGCCTCAAGGTTTTCCTTTCTTATAGCTGAGTAGCTCTTAGCTACTCAGTGTTAGGTTTTTCCAACCAATCTGCAGCTGATGGGCGAGCTACTCCCACTTTTTTCTGGTTGCCTGTCACATAAAGCATTATTTTCTCATCTTTGACTTTCAGTCCATAAAATTTCTTTTAGGTTAAATATATTTCTTACATAGAGCATCTTGATGGACCCTATCTCCTAATCCATACTGTCTGTATTTCTTTTTATTAGTGTATTGAGACTACCCATGTTAGTGATTATAGCCAATCTTCTCTGCCTCATCTCTGCTATGCTATTTTTCTGCCTGTGGTTGTCTACTTTTCCCCTTCATTCCAAGGTCTGCCCCATTCAGTGAGCCTCCTCTGTGGCTATTCTTGAAACCATGGTCTTTTTTTCTCTCTCTCTAGAATGTCCTTTAGTATTTTTTATAGGGTTGGATTGTTGGTCATGAATTCCCCCAGTTCCTCTTTGTCATGGAAGCATCTTGTTTCTCCATTAATTTTGAGAGATAGTTTTGCACGGTACATTAATCTGGGTTGGAGGTTATTTTCATTCAGGACTTGGAATACTTCACTCCAACCTCGTCTTGATTTGATGGTTTGTGTTGAGAAGTCTGTCATGATTCTGATGGGTTTTACTTTACAGGTGATCTGTTTTTTTCTCTGACAGCTTTTAATATTCTTGTGCTGAATTTCTGGGATCTTGATTATTATATGTCTAGGTGTAGATTTATTTTGGTTATAGCTGGTTGGATTTCTGTAGGCCTCATATATCTGTATATCTTTTCCTTTTCCTATGCTTGGAAAGTTTTCTTTAATTATATTTAGCCTTTATATTTCATTTGTGTTTACCCTGCTTCTTCACTTAACATTTTTATTCTTGAGTTATAGATTCTCTTTTCATCTTCTAGCCTTTGTAGTGTTACTTCCTTGTTCCTTGTTATTTTTGAGATCCTTTTGCAATAATGTTACAAACCTGTCTTCAAAATTTGATAGTCTAACTTTAGTTTCTTTCAAGCAGTTTTGCCAGCTTTTAATGGAGTTTTTAGTTTCCTGGTAGTCTCTTTTAATCTGTTTCATGTATTCTAGATTTTTAAAATTTTCTTCATCAAAGGTTTCTCTCCTTTTCCCACATCCCTCCATTCTTCCATCTGTGTCTTCTTGAGTGATACTAAGAATTTCTTTTATTATTTTTCTTATATCTTCCTTTACTTGTGTTAAATTGTCTATTTTTAGTTCTTTTATAATGTCATTAGGATAATTGTGTATGTCAGATACTGCCTTATCAGACACCACAGGTGTGCAACCCCAATCTCTTCTGTGTTTACCTCCCCTGGGCCAATAGTGCTGTTTTGGGGGTTGGAGATTTCCTTTGGTTTCTTCCTCTTGTCATGTTTCCGGTTTCCTCTGGATGAGTGGACAATGAGAGTCCCTGGCACTTCCTGTATTGACCAGGATTACTCTGAAACCTTCTGGCTAGAAATGGCTGCCCTCCACAATCTCCTGAAACCACTGAGGTACAAGCAGGGGTGGGGCAAGCTGGCCCCTCCATTCTGAGTTGGTCAAGTTCTGGAAGTCTTCAGCATGTTAGTTTTTGTCACACGAATGGGGCCGGTTAGGTATGGTTTCAGGGAGAACTTGTCCTTTGCTATTGGATTGCACACAGAGGGCAGAGAGGGAGGACTCAGTCCAACCAATTCTCACCAATCTGCTCTATGCTAGAAGTAGCTGGTTGAAGCCACTGAAGTTATGGTTCTGGGTTTATCTTGCCCAACTCCAAAATACCACCTGGTCCCTCACCCACTCCCATGGGAAGACTGATTTCCCTGCACTCAGTGCTAGCCAGTACAGATCTCAAAGCCATATCCTCGAGCAGAGTGCTGCCTCTGCTCTGCCACTCCCCTCTGCAACTGCTTCCTCCCGCCTAGGCCCGCAGGCTCACCAACCCCCTACTTCACCATGACTGTGTGTCTCTAGATTCCAGTGAGGTTTCATATACAGTGGGATGGGCTCCAGTGAGAATGACTCTGGCTACAGCCTTCCATCTAAGATTTTCTTTTCTTTTCTTCTTTCTTTCTTTCTTTTTTTCTTTCCCTTTAGTTTCTCCCTGAGTTGAGAGGATGCATCTCCCACTGTCTGGTTCTTCTCCAGGATGTTTTATTCTGGCATCTGAGCTGTTTCTCTCAGAAAGGCTCCCTATTCTGCTGCTTGCTAATCTGCCATCTTCCAGAGCTTGTCTCTTGCTATTTTAAGATATCTTTCTTTTCATGATCACTAGCTGCAATCTGTCTTCCAGATCTGATAATCTATCTTCTCGTTCATTCATTCTGCTATGTGTAATTCAAATGAGATTTTTAAATTTAATTTTAAATAGAATAAAACAGAGCAATGAAACAAATTGAAACAGTGATAAGACAGTAGGAAATCTACAATAGTTACTATATGGCATATTGATGTCCTCTAAATAGTTGCTTGGCTTGAGGCTTGAAAAGTCAGTCAAACAATGCAGTTCCTCGAAATCATCTTTCTGCTCATGGGGTGGGGCCTGTTCTCCTCTTCCTAGCTCACATGTTGGCTCACTCACAGTGAGAGGCTTAGCTTCCTTCTTTGTTCTCCCCAGTTTTTGCTCTGGCTGCCTCACAAGCAAGGGCTTAATTTCTTTCTTTGTTCTCCCTGATCTGTGCTCTGGCTGAATCCCAGGTAGGGGCTTAGTTTCCTTCCTTCTTCTCCCAACCCATGCTCCAGTGAGGGCTTAGCTTCCTTCCTTGTTCTCACCAATCTATGCTCCAGCTGACTCACGGGCAGGGGTGTAGCTTCCATCTCTCTCCCCAGTCCATGCTTCCTTAATGGAGATTTTGTCCTGGATTTCTGTTTGGATCTCTTTCATGAATCCGTCTTTTACCTACATTGAGCAATTTTTGTATCTGTCATTTTTCTAAACTCATCTATTCTTTTATCTGTGTCTTCTCTAATATCTTTCATTGTAAGCATCATTTCTTTGTGTACCTGAGAGATTATTTTCTCTATAGATTTTTCCACTTGTTTTTTTTTCCACCTTGGTTGCTATCATTTCAGAAAGTTCAGTGTTTAAATTCCAACTTCATCTTTGTTATGTGTTCCAGGTTTGTCCTGGGTGGGCTGGGGCCCTATGGTTGCAATTTCTTTCAGCATCTTGTCATTTTCTATTTTTATTTTATTTTGTTTTCTATGTTGATACTTGCCAACTTCTTATGATAGATAGCTTTATGAGTAGAATTGTTGCTTCCCTAGATGTCAGTTCTTGAGGGATATCTTCTGAATGTAGGTAGTTCTTTATGTGTACCCAAGAATCTACCTTCCCAATCTGTAAAGGTAGCAAAATTACTATGTGGCTCAGTACCTCATTCTTTGGGCTGTGATGAAGATTATGACCCCATACAATCACAGTATTCATATAAAGAAGAAAAATTAATTGTAACATATATGAAATACCAGCTAAAATTATACAGTTAGTAATAACTATAGTTTCAAGTATGGTTTAACTACTGACAATCTATGACAACCATTAATCTGCTACCTCTGGTTAACTATAAATGTATATAAAAAAATCAAACATATATCATATATTTGTATGCAATGATTTTCCCATTAGTGGAATGATTTTACACTTTTGCAGGGAGGGGTTATGATAGATGGAAGACAAGACAAAGTTATGAATGAGGTGAAACATAGTAGATACAGTGCATGCTGGAGGTCAAAGGATGATCATCCAAGTTTGGGAAACTAAAAGTTTTGGGGAGCTCAGAAGAAAAGAAGGAAATAGAATGTGAAGAGGTAATCAGAATGGGAAGGAACAGTGTTTAGTCACTTGAAAGTTTAAATTCAAGAAGTAGTTGAAAGAGAGAGAGAACCAATAGAAGAAAAAACAAAGGAGAGATTATTGAAGTCAAATGTACAAGCAAGGCTGGATACAAAAGATATTTCTGTAATCAGTAGTTACAAAGAGAACAATTAGAATCAGGACACAGAATTTATAATATCATTTATGATGGTCACCCAGATTTTAACACAAGAAAGTGCAGGAAATCTACCCACAACACTAAAGACCCAGAATATTCAGCCAGTGGCCTGAATACCATAAATGCTCTATATGAGTCCAGAAGAAGACCTACAGCCCATGACAATGCCTCCCATAAGTCCAACTGGAAGTCTGGAGCTCACAAGGATCCACACCAGTCTCTTTTATGGATCTGTGCTGGGAAGGCCCAAAGGTCAGTGGTGGAAGCTAGAAAGTCTATGCCAGTGGGTGAAGGAGCTGTGCTGGTAGATTGAGGGTTCTACACTGGAGCTGAGAAGTCACACTCAAAACAAAGGCCAAGGTGGTCCTTAAAAGCACCATAGCCATCCTCAGTTACACAGAGGCCCTGAGCTCCTCTGAAGATAACAGCAGTCAAGTACATGCCAGAAAGCCATCATGATGAGTCTGTCCTGTAGATTAAGCAGCACACATTTTCCCCTCTGGAGCCAGGAAGTAATGCTTGATGTAAGGACCAGAGCTCCCCAAAAGTGAACCACAGCCACTCCCACCAACAAGGTCCAGAGCTCCTCCAATGACAATGATCAAACTTACACTGGGGTAGTTAGTCATGACAAGCTCCTCCAGGAGAATGAACAGCTCAAACAGCAACACTTAGAGAAACCCACAATGCCCAGCCTCTCCTTCTCCATGTCTCTATTTATGCTGGCAACTTTCCTCAGGTAGACCACTTATGCTCAGCACCATGCTGATTTAATCCAGCTGATGTTAAGTTGACCACCAGTTTTTAATCCATAACAGATGTTTATACATATTTTGGCAAGTTAGAGGACACAGGAGAGAATGTATGAAAGAGAAAATGTAGGAGTATTGAAATGAATCAGGAAAAAAATACAGTGTTAAAAATCATGCCTTCCCATGAATGGGGCAGCCATGGAGAACAGAAAGAGAATCAAGAAGCCAAACCATGCCTTCTCGTAAGTCAGGGCCAGCCACGGAAATGTGCAGAGAATCAAGAATCCAAACCATAGCTTTCTGTGAGCCAGGACCAGCCATGGGGAATAGGAGGAGAATCAGGAAGCCAAACCACACTTTCCCATGAGTCAGGTCCAGAGATGGGGAATAGAGAGTGAATCAAGAAGCAAAACCACACCTTCCTGTGAGCCAGGGCCAGTCATGAGGAGTGAGAAGAGAATCAAGGTGACAAACCACAGATGCCCATGAGCCAGGGGCAGCTATAGAGAAGGAAAAGAGAATCAAGAAGCCAAACCACATCTTTCCATGGACCAGGTCCAGCCATAGGGAATAGGAAGAGAGTCAAGAAGCCAAACCACATCTTCCCATGAGCCAGCCAGTGCACGGTCTGGTAGACAAGAAGACTTCTCAGCCCCATAAATAACTGGCTGATTCAGAGGAACTCAGGATGAGATAACAGCAATAGAGTTGAAAGTAATAATTTGATGCTTCTATTGTTTGATTAACTTTGCAGGCCTGGAGTTGGTGGTTTGTGCCTCTATTTGGAAGATGGCAGTGTGCATTATGGAAACTGTGGGGGATTTCCTTCTGTCTTGTTTTAAAATCCAGTGTTTCATTTCATTCTAGTGCTTTGTTTTATTCCTGTAAGTGGTAACCTGAGCAATTATTTTGAAGATAACAATATGCAATATAGCAACCATAGTTAAATTCTTATCATCTTGTTTCGAAAATGTATATAGCTATTGTTGCTTTGTTGTTGTTTTGCTTTTATTGCTGTTATTTTTTGTTTGTTTCTTGATTTTTCTGTTTGTTTTCTTTTTTCTCTTTAATATGAAAAATTTTAAAAAAATATAAAAGCAGTGTTTACTCACTTGAAGATATCATCATTTCAAGATAATATGTGAGTAGAAGAAACCAAAGAGAAAGATAATAAGCCTAACTAATGGGAAAAAAGAGGACAAAGAAAGAACAACAACAACAAATAAACTAAACCCAAGCAAAACCAACATAACCACGAAAAACAAAACATAGAGAAAAACACTATAAACAGACAGAAAAAGGATAACCAATCAGAAATAAAAGTAGTAGAGTCCCTCTGGTGTTCACAGGTCTGTGTTAATCTCCAAATTAGTTCCCAGAAATATGCTGTGTATTCCAGTCAAGTTTGCCATGGGAACTGCGCTGAGTATAAGCTGATCTTGGCCTCTGGATGTGTGTGTTGGGACTGGTTTTCTATTGGTGGAGTTCTCCAGAGCCCAACTGCCGGCTGCTCACTGCTGCTTCAAACTTTTCATGTTGCTGTTCTCACTGATTACTCTAACCTCCAAAGGCGTGTGTGCACCCAGCTGTTCTGGACCAACTGTCCTGGGTTTTGGTGGTTCAGTCTCTCTGCCCATCAAAGCTATGTGTGAGCTCATGTGCCCAGGGCCTGGCTGTCTCTTAACTTCTTAAAATGAGTTTTCTTACGGTGTTTGTAAACCAATATAATACTTTAGTTAAAAGACAAATGCATGTTGTCATTGATCTTTTCCTTTCTTTCATGTGGATTGTTATTTGACTGAACTTTTCCTCACTGAGTTTTATTCCACTTTCCAAATACTCAGCAAGAAATTTTTGGTTCAATTATGAAACTGTAACATTTATCTTCTGAATGTAGTTTTTGCTCTACATCTTTCTTAGGCCTACCACCATATTTGAATGGCTAATATGGTTAAGATTTTTCCCACTTGTTGTTATTAGGACAGCAACACTACATGAAATGATTGTGAGTTTACATTCACCTTTGATTGTAAACTAATTCTCTTCATGTTCTGTTAGTTAATTCATACTAAAATCTTAAATGCAGCCTCTGACAATAAGCCACAAAGATGTCTCTGGATGCTGTGAAAAAAAATATATGTATGTATGTATGTATAGAATTTTCATTTTGCTTTCCATTTGTCTCTTTTCTCATCCTCTTTTCATTCAATTACCAGTGCTCACTTCCAGGAAAAAAATGAAAGCAAGCAAGAAAGAAAGAAAGTTCAAAAACATATTGACAGTTCTCAGATGGTACCACATTGAACCCTTTAAATTAAACATGCCATAGTTTCCTTCTTGCTCCTTTAAATTGTTAAAGCAGTGATGAAAAAAGGAGATGATTTTTAAAAAGAATGATACAATCTGGACAGTCAATCTTGTCTATCAGATCTGTCTTGCAACACCAATGTAAATCCTCAAAATTTATATATTCCAACTATGTGTGCTTTAATGTGAATTCACTTCACTCAAGGGAAATATCTGCTACCAAAACCAGATTCTCATTAATAAGCACCCTGTATTTAGACTCTTTTCAGAACAGTACTTTAATTTCCCATGAGTAAACTATTGGTTTGATTATCCCAAATAAGTCTTTTTCACAAACTTAGTTGAGGCAAAAGAAAAATCCAAATTAGAGTGTAAACTCTAAAATCTGCTACATTTCTTAATGTGTGAAAAATCCAGAATGGTAGTGCATGAAAACCACTCTAAAATTGTTACTTTGAAGATCTTTGTGATCCTCCACAAAGTCATTTATACTCTTATTGCCTTGAATTTACTTACTCCTCCTGTTTGATTCTTGAAAGGACAAAGAGAGAAAAGATAAAGGAATTCTGTAGACTTGACTCTACCAGATAATGAAAGATGTAATGAGTGTTACACTGGAAATTTATAGAAAAAAATCATGAAAATTTTTATGTAAGATAATGCATTTTCTTCACCCTTAAATTCTTATGATTTGTTCCAATAATGATATTTCTTTTTGGATATTACTAATGTCTTGAGATAAAATAATTGCAATAACTATTTCAAAGAAGCAGCATTATACAATGGCTAGGGATTTAGCTCAGTGGCATAAGCACCTACCTGGCAAGTGCCAGGTCATGAGTTTGATCCCCAGTACCAAAAAAAAAAGTGTTACACAAATAGTCTCCAATTTATGAAGTTTTAGCTTAGGACTTTAAATAGTTTTATCAGGAGATAAGCCCATAGTAAGTTGAGAGACACCTGTAGTCCTCAAAGTGATAAGATTGGTCCTCTGACAAGTTAGAAATGCACAAATTATTAATTTGCATATTAATTTTTCTCTTTTGATTTCCATGCCATTATCAACAAGTATTAACATATGAGGAACTCTCAACTATCACAAGAAGAGACACAGAAGCACATCTGATTGAGGCAAAAACAATCAAATTTATGAACTCACTGTGATCTTCAACCCCCTGTTATTATAACAGAAGGAGTGTCTATTATGCTTCAGATTCAAAATAGTCTGAGAAGTCTCATGTATTTGGAAGGATCAAGGGAGCACTATGCTTATCAGTAAATTCATCCACTGACTGGAAGTGAATGGGAGCACGGAATGGGATTAGAAGTCACTGGGAGCATGATTTAGAAATGTCCTCTCTTTACATTATGCTTCCTAGACATAATTATTTGAGCACATTTTTCTCTGTCATGCCCCTCTATTTTATGCCGCTATTTCTGACTTAGAGCAAGCCAGTCATGGACTACAACCATGAGCCAAAATAAATCTTTCTTTCTTTAAATTTTAGTTGTTTGTTATTTTGTTCCAGTAATAGTAAAATAATTAAGACAATATTGGTACCATGAGTGAGTCATTGCTATTAATATACATGACCATGTAATTCAAAAGCTTTTGGAAGTGATTTGTGGGAGCAGTTTGAAATGATTTAGAGATATTGGCTAGAAAAGTTCTAAAATGCTGTGTGCTGATCTTAAAAGGATATTCTCTTGAGAGTTTCAGACACCAGAATATTAATTAAAATGCAGAAATTAAAAGCCAGGCTTACATAGTTTCAATTGGGAATAAGGTCTCTATTGGCAGTTTGATTAGAGGCCATGTGTTATACTATGGAACAAAATATGTCTACATCTTACCCATGTCCCCACACTTTGCAGGAGACCAAAATTCAGGACACTGTGCTGGGTGGAGAAAATTTCAAAGAAACCCAATGTTGAGGCTATGACAGGATACTCTTGGCTGCTTTTAGCCAGATTTATAGTGAAAAACAAGAATGCAAATAAAAGCCAGAAGATATAAAACTTGACCACAAAGAAATTTTGTTTTATTAACAAAAATAGCATTATGGACTTCTGAGAAGATGGCAGAATAGTAAGCAGCAGAGGAAAAAAGCCTCTTTGAGAGAAACAGTCCAGATGCTGGAATATAGCATCACGGGGAAAACAAGAAGGAAGGAAGTAGGTTACCTGGATCCAGAAAGAATCTAAAGTGATAACTGAAGCCCACAGAGAGAGTAAAAAAGAAAAACTTAAATGAACAAGAAGGCAGTATCTGGGGGCACCTTCACCTGAAGCCAGACCCAGTGTGCCAGAGGAGCTGTTGGAACCTGGGGACTTAGGGTCACAGTGATGGTGGTAGCGGGCAAGCTCACTGTCCTATGCAAAGAGATTCAGTGGATATTCACTGAATATGGAGGGCAGCGCCCTATGCGGAGGACTTTACTGGCTGGCAGTGAGTGCAAAGGGCTCAGTCTTCCTTTGGAAAAAGCAGTTTTCCAGGAGCCATTTTGGAGTCAGGCAAGATAAGCCAGGAAGCAGAACTGCAACCAACTCCCTCCATCAGCTCCAAGCTAAGAGCAGACTGATAGAAATTGCTTGTACTGAGCCCCATCCTGTGCACATTCCAAAAGCCATCCCGAGGTTCCCCACTGTGCACACTCTAACAGCCATAGTGGGGTCTCCCTGCCATCAACAGGCTGTGTCCAGAGGTCGCAGCTAGCCCTGCCTCTCACACACACTAGGCAGCCATCACCATAGATCCCTGCCTGTAACCAGATAGAAGGCAGTGGCTGTCCCCACCCCTGCATGTGCTCCACCAGCCACAGATGAGCCAAAGAAGACTGGGAAAAGCAGCAGAGAGCCCTGCACCAGCACACCCAATGGTTAACATCACATATCCATAGCCCATGCTGGCTAGAAGAATCAAACAGTCTCACTTCAGAGACATTGCAGTCAATGCAGGAAGTGCCTGGGACCCCCCCCTACCCACTTGTCCAGAACAACCCAGGAACATGTCAAAACAAAGAAGCAAAAGGCAGTCTCTGACCTCCAACTCAAGCAGAGCTGGTCCAGGAGACGTAAACACAGAAGAGATTGGGAGTTAGACACCTGAAGTTTATGTAATGATGGCAACTGAAGTAAAGAAACATCTTCATCAGACTATAAAAGAAATTGGAACAGAAATACTATCTCAAGTAAAAGAAGAAATGAAAAACATAATAAAAGAATTGCTAATCACCTCTAAAGAAGACATAGAGGGAAGAATAGAGAAGCACAGGAAAATGAGGGAAACCTTGAACAATATAAAAAAGGCTTAGAAGACATGAAACAGATTCAAAGATATTTCAGGAAATTAAAGACTCCATTGAAAGCTGGCAAAACTGCTTGAAATAAACTAAAGTTAGGCTGGGGATTTAGCTCAGTGGTGTTAAGTGCCTGCTTGGCAAATGCGAGGTTATGAGTTCAATACCAGGCACAAAAAAAAAAAGAAAAAGAAAGAAAAAAGAAACTAAAGATAGACTTTCAAACCTTGAAAACAGGTTTGCAGCTTGTGATTGTAAAAGGTAAGATCTCCTAAAAATAACAATGAATCAGGAAGTAACAATTCAATGGCTTCAAAAGAAACATAAATTAAGAATAATGTGAATGAAAAAGCAGAGGTCAATACAAATGACATTAAAAGTCTGTTTACAGAAAAAACTTCAGAAAATTTCCCAAGCATAGGAAAAAGAAATGACATTCAGATATATGAGTCATACAGAACTCCAGCCAGCTATAACCAAAATATATCTATACCCAGACATATAATAATCAAGGTGCTATAAATTCAACACAAGAACAGAATATTAAAAGCTATTAGAGAAAAGAAACAGATCATCTATAAAGGAAAATCCATCAGAATCACATCAGTCTTCTCAACACAAATCATCAAATCAAGAAGAGCTTGGAGTAAAGTATTTCAAGTCCTGAAGGAAAACAACTTCCAACCCAGATTGATGTACACTGCAAAACTGTCTTTCAAAATGAATGGAGAAACAAGATACTTACATGATGAAAAACTGAAGGAATTCATGACCACCAAACCAACCCTACAAAAAATACTGAAGGACATTCTAGAGTTAGGTAAAAAAAAAAAAAAGACCATGGTTTTAGGTACAATGGTAGAAGGGGCAAGCAGGGCAGACAATGGGGAAGGGAAAAGTAGGCAACCCACTGCAGGAAAATAGCATGGCAGAGATGAGGCAGCGCATACTAGCCATAATCACTAATTTAGATGGTCTCAACTCACCAATAAAAAGAAACACATGCAAAATGGGATCAGGAGACAGGGTCTATCAATATGCCTTATACAAGAAACACATTTAACCCAAAAAGGGCTTCATAGACTGCAAGTGAAAAGAAAGAGAACAATACTCTATGTAACAGGGAACCAGAAAGAAGTAGGGGTAGCTTGCCTATCAGACTGATTAAGAAAGTCATAGCACTTGTATACAATGCAAAGTTACTCAGCTATACAGAAAGATAACCTTGAGGCTCTTGTAGGTAAATGGATACAACTTGAGATCATGCTCACGGATGAAATGTCTCAGAGTCAGCTGGGTTAATATCATGTTGTCTCCCTAGTATTAAAAAACTAAAGGAGTCAGTGAGGTCCAAAATGCACAGTGCATGCTGTAAAGTGAAAACGGAGGAAGTGTCCAAAAACGGAAGGCAACATTAATACACTATCATGATTTGAAATCCATATTGTTTCCATTGTTCTGTTTGGTTTTATTCTGTTTTGATTTGCCTAATTTTATTATATGATGTCATGGACAGCTATTTCAAAGGTAACAAAATATATTATGGTAGTCATTTTTTATTTCCTATAAGCTTGTTTTGAGGCCCTGTATTTCATTCATTGTTTTGTTTTGACTGAATTTATTCTGCTTTGTTTTGTTTGATTGTGTCATGTCTGATGGTATAGGCAACTACTTTGAGGATAACAAGATTTATTATGGTACTCACTGTGGTTTTACTATTACCTTGCTTTGAAGTCCTGTACCTGTACTGTTTGCATTGTTTTATTTTTTTGGTTCTATTCTGTACTATTTTGTTTCATTTTATTATGTCCGATGGTATGGGAAATTTTTGGAAATTGACAAGAGGTGTTATATTACCCATTATCAATTTCCTTTTATTTTGTTTTAAAGTCATGTACCATATCCATTGTTTTGTTTTGATTGACTCTATTACGTTTTAATTCACTTAGTTTGATTCTCTTCAAAATAAAAAAAATAAGCAACAGGCATCTCGGCGGGACTCTTTGGGGCTGGTAGGCCGGCCCTTCATCCGCAAGGAACTGCCTGGAGATTGGCATCTGGGCCAGGTCTGTTTGTGCCCGTAGCCCTGCCCTTCACCCCCAGGAAGTCTCCCAGAAAGCAGCATCTCAGGCTGTTTCTTTGGGACCTGAAACTCTCGGAC
>PVJX010045678.1:0-12620 GCA_004027295.1 Dolichotis patagonum | reverse complement strand
ATCACCACTCCTATTCAATATAGTTCTGGAAACACTAGCCAGGGCAATCAGACAAGAGAAGGAAATAAAAGTAATAAAGACAGGAAAGGAAGAAGTTAAATTATCACTATTTGATGATGACATGATACTCTATATAGAAGGCCCAAAAATTCCATTAAAAGACTACTTGAGGTAATAAACAAATTCAGCAGTGTAGCTGGATAAAAAGTCAGTGCTCAAAAATCAATAGCATTCCTGTACACGAACAAGAACCTCACCGAGACAGAAATTATAGAAATATTGCCCTTCACAGTAACATCTAAAAAAATGAAGTACTTAGGAATCAACCTAACTAAAAATGTAAAAGACCTATATACTGAAAATTATACTATGCTAAAAAAGGAGATTGAAGAGGATATTAGCAAATGGAAAGATGTTCCATGCTCTTGGCTAGGAAGAACCAACATTGTGAAAATGGCTATACTCCCAAAATGGTTATACAGATTTAACACAATCCCAATCAAAATACCATTGACATACCTCACAGATCTAGAGAAAACACTCCTAAAATTCATTTGGAACCAGAAGAAACCTAGAATAGCAAAGGCAATTCTGGGCAATAAAGGCAAGGCAGGAGGCATCTCAGTTCCTGACTTGAAACTGTACTACAAAGCCACAGTGATAAAATCAACCTGGTACTGGCAAAGAAATAGACCTGAGGATCAGTGGAACAGATTAGAAAATACAAATATAGGTACAAAGAAACTCAGCCACCTGATATTTGACAAAGGGGCTAAACATGTTCACTGGAGGAAGGATAGCCTCTTTAATAAATGGTGTTGGAAAAATTGGCTCTCCACATGCAGAAGACTGCAATTAGATCCATGCCTATCACCATGCACAAAACCAAAGCCTAAATGGATCAAAGATCTAAACATTAAAAGAGAAACACTAAATCTACTGGAAGATAAGGTAGGTAGAATCTTGGAGACGTAGGTGTAGGCAGAGAATTCATGAACAAAACGCAAACTGCATGGGAAAGACTTCAGAGAATCAACAACTGGGATCTCATATTATTGAAAAGTTTCTGCACTTCAAAAGAAATCACCAGCAGAGTGAAAAGAAAACCCACAGAATGGGAAAGAATTTTAACCAGCAACCTCTCAGACAAAGGACTTATATCAAGAACATATAAAGAATTGAAAAACATCAAGCCCTCCAAATTCAAAGACCCTCTCCAAAAATGGGCAGCTGAGATGAACACACAGTTCTCATATGAAGATATACAAATGGCAAACAAATACATGAAGAATGTGCACCATCACTGGTCATTCTAGAAATGCAAATTGAAACAATATTGAGATATCATCTCACACTGGAAAGAATAGCTGCCATCAAGAAATCAACTGATAACAAATCTTGGTGAGGCTGTGGGGGAAAAGGAACACTGCTCCACTGTTGGTGGGAGTGTAGACTGGTGCAACCACTATGGAAATCAGTATTGAGAATTCTCAGAAGACTAGAAGTAGAAGCTCCATTCAACCCAGCTATTCCCCTCCTGGGTATTTTCCCAGAGAAACTGAAAATTTCATATCACAGTGATATATGTGCACCCATATTCATAGCAGCACAATTTGTAATAGCTAAATCTTGGAAACAACCAAGATGCCCATCAACTGCAGAGTGGATGGAAAAGATACGGTATTTTTATACAATGCAATATTACTCAGCTATAAAAAATGATGATCTTGAGGCCTTCATAGGGTAATGGGGACAACTTGAGACTATCCTCATCTGTGAAATAAGTAACAGTCATGTTTATAAATATCACAATGTTTCTCTAGTGTAAAAAGTAATAAGAACTGTAGGGGTAATAAAACCCAAAATGTGTAATTGCTACTGTAAAAAAGAGAGGAAAAGAAAGTGCTCTAAAGGATATAACTGCATGTGTGTTTAGGTGTGTAAGATAGATGTCCATATTACTGTTTTTGTTAGAATGTTGAGCAGAACCATTAACAGGCTCATTGTTTGAATGTGTACTTTGTATGTTTTAACTTTGTAACTTGAACAACTATTTCCAATGATGACAGTATGTAACTTATCAAGTGGTGATTTCTTAGTGTTTTTGCTGTTGTTTTTGTTTTTTGTTGTTGTGGTTGTTGTTCTTTTTTCATTCTTTTTTCTTTCCCCTTCAGAATTCTGTATTGTTGCTACCCTCTTTCTGTTTTGTTTGGGTTTTTTTCTTTCTCCTTCTCTTTAAATAAAAAATTTTAAGAAAAAGAAAATAATATGTCAAAATGTGGACTACACTTTCACTGAGAAACTGAAATGGTAGCTCAAAAGGATGGTTTCAAATGGCACAGTTTCCAAATTGCTTTTGTTCCAGCTATAGCTAGCAATGGCATTAGGCAGCAAAGCTTGAAGCTAACTGTTGCACAATACAGATAAGTCAAGTGGCTCACAGATAATTAGGGAGTTTTCATTTCTGCTTTCTAGATGTGCTGTTGATTGGGACTCATGCTTGGTTTGTCAATTTCCCTTGATTCACAGAGCCTTAAGCTGGAAAAAATACTTTAATAACAGGTTGGTCTATACCCTGAAGTACAGAAAGATTATTCCTTTCCACCTCTCCCTCGTCCCTGCATCATTAGCCTGTTCTTTCCAAACGAAGCCAAAATATGGGAGGCTGTAGCTGAAGCCCTAGTCTGTGGGCTCATTAAAATAACACACAGATCATATCTCCCTTGCCTGACAACATGTGCTACACAATTTCCCAGGGAGTTATGCCCATTTGAATTAATTTTGGAAATTTATGGAGTTTCTCTTTTGTACTCTGTTCACAGCAACTGCCCTCAGGCACACACTATCCAGAGAGACTTTGATGTATCTTATACTTTGGTCTCAATGACAGGGAGACGTAAATGAGAAAAGCAGTTATTCTGCAGCCAATCCAGAGGGAATGTCTGCGTTTGGCAAAGCTGTAGAGAACATCTCTAGAATCAACAACATTCCATGATTTGGTGTGCTAATAGGAAGACTTGACAAGTTGGGGCAGCAGGTCAGACAGTCAGGTCGAGAATTCAATTAGATCACATAGAAATATTCAAGACATTGTAGGTCTTGAGAATATGAGAGAAGCAATATTTGACCAACTTCAAAGGTCTTGAAATTACACAAAAAGAGCATTTACAGTTGAATACAAAATTATGGAAAAGCCTGGGTGAGGATCGCAAGTTCAAGGCTAGCCTGGGTAACTTGGTGATATCCTGTCTCAAAATGAAAAATAAAAAGGTCTGGGGGATGTGGCTCAGCGGTAGAGCATCACTGAGTTCAACCCCAGTATTGAAAGAAAAAGAAAAAGGAAATATCATCTCAGTAACTGAGACTACATTTATCATCCTGAGAGGCCAAATGTTTTTATCCCTGAGAAGTCTTAACACTGAGAGATTCAAAACGATAGGATTAATATTTCTTGGTTAAAACACCTGCACAAATTTGAATCTGTATGTGCTTGACAACTTAGTTAAGAAGAATTATGGCCTAGTAAAATGATGGCTTGGGATTCCAAGAAAATATACATAATTGAGGGTCTGTTTAGTCTTTTCACTTTAAATTGAAATTTAAATGAATATGTGTATTAGAATTTTTTTAAAAAACTCAACTCATTTTGTTTCACTACACTTATAAGTATTATTTATTAGCTCTGTAAGATTTATTTAAGCTCTAGGAAAATTTAATTAATTAATTCAACATTGACTTTGCAGCAGTTAAAAAGTAGAATAGATATATGATATATATCATATATATATGATATATATATATATACACACTTCATTGAAATCTTTTAAAATATTGAAGGCATTTAATCAATTGGGTATATAAATTAGACCAATATTATTTAAAAGCCCCTTAAAACGCATTGTTAAAATAAGCTACACTTTCTAGAAAGTGAACTTAAAAGACAGAATGAAAAAATTTTGGAGTTTGTGATTTTAATGCATTCAATGATAATTATTTTAACAAAGCAGTGTCCTTGGTGATAGGAGGATCTTAGATTAACATGTGAAAGGTGATGTGTCCTATAAAGTTGCTCAGCTTATCACAAGCACTTCTTAAACAAATATATTTTACTTGAATTATTTCCTACTAGTAGAGATGTGTGGTCTAAGGATGAGACCAGAGGAAGTGGAGTAGGAACAAAATTGAAGAGAGTGTCCATAAGCTCCATATTTCAGATAAATAATATTTTAATTTAATATTTTTAAAAAATCAAAATCAATGCAAAGAATTCAATATGAATGGCATATCAAAAGTTTAACCAAAGATTGAATCTGAGATCTGGGGTACAGTTTAGTGGTAGAGTCCTTACCTAGTACTCCTGGGACTCTGGGTTTGATCCCCAGTTCTTAAAACAAAAGAAGATTGAATCTGACTTTGCCTCACTTTAACCTTAGCCATCGTATCCTACTGGTTTGTTTCATTTTGTCGCTCGTGGTGCTGCTCAGAACCAAATGCTGGTTTCCTTCACTGCGTATGTTAAACATGTATTCTACCATGCACTGCCTCACAGCCCCAGCACTATTTATTTATTTATTTATTTAATTTGTGTATTTGATTATTTTATGTTCCTAAGATCTGTTTTCAGAGGAACAAGAGCCTGGGATTCTTTAGTTCACTGTCAAATTTGCAAAAATTCTTTTTTCAGATATTAAATTATCTTCTCTTAAATATTCTTCCTTTCTGAAAAGCAGAAAACTGTTCTGCTGTGGTAAATGTGCTCACCAATCCAAATGCTGACCCTTTTAGTTGCCAGAGATATTTCACCTTACTGTCGGGAACAATTCCATAATGCTCTCTCTCTTTGTTCACATTGAGGAGGTTTAAGAGGTTGTGCAGGAACAAAAGGGCTCCATTATTTTTAAAAGTAACTTGTATCAGTTACAATAATTGTTTTTAATATTCCATGTCTAAAAACGTCCATGAGAGTAATTATTTAAATTTATATATCAAGATGAAACTTTTTTGCCTGTTGAAACTGGTGATTTTTTTCTAATAACAGGTGATAACACTCTTCATATTTTACTATTTACTGTAGTTCCCTGGAAGTTTAGTGCTGAGCATGAAGTTCATTTTTAGGCACTGTGATGACTTCCTTCCACACTTGCCTTGTGAAGACAATTAGGAGATTTTAGGAAATCTATTGCTCTTTAATGGGTTAGAAGTCATCTTAAGGGATAAAATTATATGTAGATGTATGACGGGCTCATTTTAACTTCTACAGAACTTATTTATAAGTTGAATACATTATTCTTCACATGTATTCTGACAGATTCTTCTCCAGTTCAAATAAATTATACATTGTGGATTGGAAATATTGTCTTGACTTCCTATCACAGTCATTCTGTCTTGAAGGAAGGAAATTGACTTAAGGTTTACTCTGTACCAAGTAATGAGCTACGTCTCTACACACTTTGTGTCTCTGTATGTTTACAGCTATACTCTATGTCAAGGGTCAATAAACTTTTTCTATAAAAGATTAGATAACTAACATCTTAGTTTTTTAAAGAAAAACAGAAAAAAAGAAATGACACAGAATTTCAAAACAAGTAGGGAATTAACACTATTTAATATATTGCATATTGTTGTCTTAGAAGTTGTTCAGGTTACAAAATCTGGACAAAAAAGTGATCAATCAAATAGTGACAGAACTGTTTTCTTTCCCAATAACATCCAAAACAATGAAATATTTAGGAATCAACCTAACAAATTATATAATAGAACTATATGCTGAAAATTATACTACTTTAAAAGAGGAGATTGAAGAGGATGTCAGAAAATGGAAAGATACCCTTTGCTCTTGGTTAGAAAGAATGAACATTGTGAAAATGGCCATACTCCCAAAACTGTTATACAGATTTAATGCAATTCTGATCAAAATCCTACTAACATACCTTACAGATCTAGAGAAGACATTCCTAAAATTCATTTTGAAACAGAAGAGACCTAGGAAAGCAAAGGCAATCCTTGGCAACAAAGGCAAGGCAGGAGGCATCACAATTGCTGACTTGAAATTGTACTACAAAGCTACAGTGATAAAATCGGAATGGTACTGACAAAATGAGGATCAGTATTTCAGATTTTTTGATATACATCTACATTGTAACCAAATTATCACTGTAGCACAAAAGTAGTCAGGGACAATATGTAAACAATGGGCCTTGCTGTGTTCCAATAGAATATTATTGACATAAATAAACATGAAGTTTGGCTGTAGTTTGATGATTCCTGATCAAAAATTAAGGACGATTTCACTCATCTTGCAGATGAGAAAATAGTTCTAAAAGAAATGGAGTGATTTGGCCAAAGTCCACAGTAAATACAACCTGGCATTTGCACCTTGGTGTTTGAACCTGCTTTGAGTCTAAAACTCCTGCTCTTTCCATTGTGCCATGTTGCTTTCAGGGGTCAAGTATTTGAGCTTTTGTTTCCTGGTCCAGCAACTAAAAGATCTGAATTCCACTGCTTTTTGCCTGTCTCCTTCTTACTCTGAAGTCTATTGAGATCCTAGGATACTTCTGAGAATAAAGCTTATTCAGTGGACAAAATAAAATACACAGGATTACAATAGAAATTGATAACATTAAAATACAGCTATTAAAATAACACTTTTAAAAGGTTATAGCAGAGCCAGGCATGCTGATGCCCATCTGTAATCCCAGGTATTCAGGAAGCTCAGGCATGAGGATCAGGAGTTCAAGGCCTATTTGAGCAACATAGTGAGAAACTGACTCATACACAAAGCAAATTTTTTTAAAAAACATAAAAATTGAAAGGCTATAATACATTTTCCAAACTCAGCACTATGGTCATTTGGACTGGAAATTCTTTTTTTAGGAGGACCTGTCCAGTACAACGTAAGACGTTTCACAGCATCACTGCCCTCTGCTTACTATATTGGCTGCTAAGTAAGGCAAACTCTTCTCCTTTTGGGAAACAAAGCAGTTGTCTTTTTAAAAGGCTGTTTACACATCTTCAAAAGTTATGTTTCTTTCAGCTAAGACTCTTTGGAGAAACAAGAAACCAGCTAAGGTCAAGGAGTCACTCCCACTCATTCTTTTAGTTGGGCTATGCTAGCTAACTAAGCTCTGCTAATTATAATACTAAATTCTCTGCTCTAGAATGTATCTGCCATCTTTCCTTTTTGAACAGGAAATTTATCTTCTTGAGCTGAGCATGCTCAGGAATATGTTGACCCCTACATCCTACATGTGCCTTCCTATATGTATAAGTATAGATTCCCCAATAATACACGACTTCTGTAGAAGAGAGAGCACTGTTTTCCAAATAAACCCATGCTCTCCCTACTTGTGGAAGTAATAGCTTTTTTTCACTTTTTTATCTCCAGGTCATGCTTATTAGTTTGCACTCACCAAGAGACAAACCCACTGGGTGCAGTCACATCTAGATGACAACAGAGGTCCCCTCCCCAAATTTAACAACTGAAAGTGCCTGTGTACACTGTCAAATGTGTCCTATGGAGTAAAATCTCCTGTAATAATTAGCCACTGGACTATAGTCAGAAACGTACTTCTTCAATAGCATGTTTAATGAGGAGACGTAGTGGAGGGTTTCGTAAGCACCACAACTCTGAAGTAGTGGTGAACAACAATAATATTTGATATTTGCAAAAACTGAAATGTGATATGTGTTTTTGACTGCTCACCAAGTCACAAGCACTGCCAATATTACTCTATATGTTGTTTACATTTCTGATTGAAGAAAATTGCATCCTAACAATGTAATTTTAGAGGTCCCTTAATCTGTAAAAATAAAAATTACCACCACCCTCGCCCCATCAATGTTCATGAACACTCTGGATTCTATCCACAGAGTTCTTGGATATCCATGAGCCTCCTATTAGGAAACTGTCTTCTAGTTTAAACATATAATGAGGATGTAAGATTAAGTTGGCCTTTACATAATTAATTTTAACAGACCAGAGAGATCATTTAAATTTAATGTACTATTTTACAACTGATAAAACATTGGCTCAGGTAGGGAGTGGCTTCCTCAAGGTCATGCAGTTGTTCAGCCAGAGATCTGAGACTTCAGCTGCCTTGTTTCCAGCTAAAACACCATTCCCCAGGGACTCCTGCTGATTGTTTTTCTCATTTGCTTTTGCTGACAAATCACTGACCTTCCAAACACTGCAAGTTCTTAGATCCCAAATTCTTACTCGAACAATGGATTTGATTCCTGACCTCTGAACCTTAATTGATTATGACTGAAGACTTCAAGGAATAAGAGACTGAGGACTAAACCTAAGCAAACAAATGCTGCAAACAAAGCATTAAGCTAAGACATGAGGGGAGGGAAGCAGGAGGGAGTGGTGGGAAGGTCATATTTGACAGCTTCATTAGGGGAAAGACAGCATGCCTGAGCCATTCTTACGTACTATGATTAAGCTAGAGGAGCTACGAGTACCAGAGAAGGAATAGATAATATAAATTCATCCAGGGGAGCTCTGAACATGGGCCAGAGGTAAATGAAATTTTGGAATGGAAGGCAGCTGACAACCTGTCAACAACAAGAATAATGTCAGGCAAATCATCAGTATTAAATTATACTTTAATATTCTTACCCCTTAAAGTATGATCCACAGATCAGTGGCATATATACTGCCAGGACAATTGTTAGAAATACAGTATCTTAAGTTCCACTCCTTACCTCAAAAAAAATTTACATTATAACTAGATTCAATAGATGATATAATTTATTTCCGTATTGTTTTTGTTTTGTTTGGTGATGCTGAGTATCAAACTCAAAGCCTGATGCATGCTGTGCAAGAACTCTGCCACTGAGCCATATGCCCAGCCTCTCAGATGGTGAACTTTAAAGTCTGAGAGCACTGACTCAGAACATCTGATGGCAAGAAGTATGGTTGTACCATTGATAGAGTCAAAGGTAAGGTTAGTATAGGAAGTGAAGGGAAAGAGGTTTTTTTTGTTATTTGAATTTCTGGTAGAAAAAGCTCAACATTCCTATATTCTTTACTGAAACTGAAAGGATGCTGAATAGTTCTAGCTGCTAGACTGGTGATGGTTTGCATAATATTTCAGGATAAAGTGTTGAGAAACCTGATAGATTTCCAAAATCTCAATGTGATTTACATAAAGAATTAGTTTTATTCTCTAAATAAACTATCATCTTGAAATTAGTTGAGCTAGATGAAATAGCAATTGCCAATGAGAACTACTAAAGCTATGGATTACCATGAAGAACCTGAGTTAATTGTCTAAACACTCTCTGGTTCTTTCCAGTGTCACTAAAACCTGAGGGTCTTATAACTTCCCTCTGTCCATTTTCCTTTCTATTTGAAGGAAAAACTTATTTACCTCCTGTATTCTCTTGTATGACTGACATTACTAATATATCCATCCACCCATCTCCCCATCCACCTACCCACCGATTCATCTATGTTCCATCCATCTAGCACATTTTATTCATTCATTTATACATCTATTTATTCATCCATACATCTATCCATTTACCCACCTGTTGAACCAATGAACACCAACTAAATTCCAAGAAACATTAAAATGAAGATATTATAAAATCAAATATGGCATAATCTCTTTTGTAATAGACACATTTTCCCAAGATAGAAATTTCAGATAAACATTTGGTTCTTCTATTTCCTTCTTTTTTCACAATTCTTTCCTGGATCAGATAATTTTGTCAATTCTCAGCCTAAAGCATCTCCTGATTTTGAACTGTATTTCCATGACCTTTTTCACTTGTATCTTTTTTCACATCACAATCAATTCTCCTTGAAATATTATCTTAGGCTCCTATCTAATAGTGTCTCCAGCACAAAATCCTCTATCATAGTTCTGCAGTTCCTTTCTAAGGCATGCATTTCACCACATTATTTGACTTGGAGTTTTTAATGACCTCTACTTGGTATAGGATAAAATCCAAAGTCTTTGGCATAGCATTCACGTTGATTTTACTAATGACTCCAATCCAATTCAAATTTTTAGACTCATTTTTTTCCATAACAATTCTGCAACCCTTACCAATCCTCAACATTCTAGTTACATTGCAGTTCTAGTGTTCCTAGTATATGCTGCAATGTATCACAGTACTGTGCTGTGTTTTATGCTTGGAAATCCATTTTTACTTAATTCATTTCTTAAGAATGCTCTCTAATGTCACCTTCTCTGGGGATGTAGTTGCAGAAATAGGTAAGTGTCAAAGAAAGAACAACAGAAAAACTGCTATGGTCTTAAAGTCTGTGTCCTCCTCCAAAGTCATGTTGACACTCTGTCCCTGAGGTAATGGTATTAGATGGTGATTAGGTCATGAAGACTTCCACTTTCATAGGATTAGTGCTGTTATAAAAGATACCAGATAGCTCATCCCTTCCCCGGATAGGAACACAGTTAGAAAGTGCCATTTGTGGTGCAGGAAATGAGTCTTCACCAGACAATGAATTTGCTGGCACCTGCATATTGTACATTCCAGACTCCAAATTGTGAGAAATAAACTTCCACTGTTTATAAGCTACAATTCTTACTTTTTCCTATAATAGTCAAAAAGGCTAAGACATGTTAATTTTTTTAATTGTAAAATGGTATTCTCATCAGAGGATATTTCATTGACCAAAGCAATCCTCTTTCCCATGTACTCAGTGGGTTTTGAATTTGTCTCTACTATGAAATTTTCCATGTTAAATTAGAGTTAGATTACAGAAAACAGTGCAATGACAGGAATATGTCAATATGATTCAGTAGTAACTCACAGTGTAAATGGCTTCAACTCCTCAACAAAAAGAAACAAATTGGAAGAATGGATCAAAAAGTAAAACCTAAAATTTTGCTACATACAAGAGAGACATCTAACCCCAAAATAAATTCATAGACTAAAAATCAAAGGATGGAGAATAATATTGCATGCATTAGAATCCTGAAAACAAGCAGTGGTAGCAATGTTATTTTCAAACAAAGTGAACTTCAAGCTGAAGCTTATCAGAAGAGGTAAAAAAGGTCACTACACATTAGTTAGAGGAACAATTCAAAAGGAACAGATAACAATCCTAAATATATATGCTGCAAATATCAACACACCAAACTTCATAAAACAAACACTAGTGGACATAAAAGATCTATGAAAACTCAACACAATCATAGTGATGTGCCTCAATACCCCACATTCACAAATAAAGAAAAGCAAGTACCAAAATCACATGATCGTCTTAATATATGCCAGAAAAGTCTTTGATAAAATTCAACATCCAGTTATGATATAAAACAGTGAAGAAAATAGCAATATAAGAGTCTACCCTTAATTGATGAAAGCCATTTATAAAAATGCTACTGACAATATCATATTAAACAGGGAAGAAATTTGAAGTTTTCCATCCAAAGTCAGGAACAAAAGAATGTTTACTATCAACCACTCCTGTTCAGCATAATACTTGAAACATTAGCAAGAATCATCAAGCAAGAGAAAGAAATTTAAACAGTGTATGCACTGGAAAGGAAGAAGTCAGACTATTAAATTTATAGACATATACAAGATCCCAAAAATCCACCAAAAGGTGTTTAGAATTAATACCAAATCCAGCAATGTAGCAGGATACAAAATCAATACACAAAAATTATTGCATTCCTATATACCATAATGAACCCTTCAAGAAACAAATTAGAAAAACAGTAGCACTCAATTCACAACTGCTTCCAGAAAAACTAAATACTTAAGAATTAAATTTACCAAGGAAGCGAAAGGTCCCTATAATGAGAACTACAGTACAGTAAAACAGGAAATTGAAGAAGTTATCTCAATGTAGAAGAATATCTTCTGTTCCTGAATAGGCACAACCCATATTGATAAAATGATCATAGTATTAAAACTGATATATGGATTTAATGCAATCCCAATCAAAATACAAATAGTATCACTCACAGATCTGAAAAAAAAATCAGTCCTAAAAGTTATATGGGACTAGAAAAATACAAAAGCAATCCCAGGCAATAAACCAAAGTGGGAGGCATCACAATCCTGGATTTCAAGCTGTATTACAAAGCTTCAGTGATAAAAGCAGATATGGAGATCAATGGAGAAGAATAGAAGATACAGAAAGAATCTAGGCACATTAGGTCACCTGATCAGAAATGCAAAATAAAATAAGCCAGCCAACCATGAGACAAAAACAAAACAAAACAAAACAAACCCCTTAGATTCCAAGTGCGTGGTGATTTGCTTACATTTCACAAAGAAGGAAGGCCAAAAACAAACTACAGTTCAAAAATCCCTGATGTTGAGTAAGGGCCAAGTCATATTGCAAGCCTTAAACCCAAAGTATTAATGAGGATCACTTTTTAGTAACAGAAGCAGTGCTAGTAAAATAAACAGAAATATAAATTAACAGGGAAAGAAATGAGGCCCAAGACCAGGCAACACAAGTGGAAATGCCTCCAGTGAGTTTTGAAAGTGAGGACTCAGCCAGAAAGATGTTATTAGTGTGGCATTCTCTAGCAATTGAAAAATCAGTAACAGCTTTAATTAAGCACCATGAGGAATGTGAAGCTGCCACACTCACTCACTCGACCAGTATTTGTCCCCCAAGAGACATGCCA
>PVJX010045677.1:0-12605 GCA_004027295.1 Dolichotis patagonum | reverse complement strand
TCAGGCAGGCCAGGCCTCCGTGCTTTGTCCCAGGCAGGTCTCCAGGAGGTTCCCTGCGAGTGAAGGGCCTACAGGTCCCAAAGAGTCAGTCCAGAATGTTGGTTTCTGAAAATTTCCCTGTCCTAAACAGACCTGGCCAAGATGCCAGTCTCCACAATATTCCCAATCCAAACAGCCCAGGCCACTCTGCGGGTCCAAGAGTTTCGGGTCCCAAAGAGACAGTCCGCGATGCTGCTTTCTGGGAGACTTCCTGGGGGTGAAGGGCAGGGCTACGGGCCCAAACAGACCTGGCCCAGATGCTGATCTCCAGGCAGTTCCTTGCGGATGAAGGGCGGGCCTACCAGTCCCAAAGAGTCGCGCCGAGATGCAGGTCTGCGCAGACTTTCGATCCAAACAGCCCAGGCCACTCTACGGGTCCGAGAGTTTCGGGTCCCAAAGAGCTAGATGATGACTTTCCTCATGAGGAGTTGGTTCATGTGTACAGCTCGTCTTAGTTCTCTGTTTCCTTTTTCTTCCATCTCTCCCTGCTTGTCCTTTTTGCAAAAAGATCTTTCTCCTTGTTTCCTATCACCTGCATTTTATTTTGCTCTTTATTTTTGAGTTTCTCATTAAGAGAAACTGTGTCCTACTTAACCTTGTGTGTCTGATTTATTTCACTTTTCATGATGGTCTCAAGGTGCACCCATTTCCCTACCAATGGCTCAGGTTTATCGCTATGGCATAGTATAGTACTCCACTGTGTATAAACACCTCATGCCTTTCCCATTTACCCGGAGTTTTATAGATAGACCAAAGAACGGAGGGTGGGGTGGGGTGGGGAGAGTTCCAGGTAAACAGGGTGTGTGCGTGATGGGTGCTGTGGACTCAGTAGTTCAGAGAGGGACAGGCTGGGGGATTGAGATTTGGAGGGGTTTTCAGCCAGTTTAGAAAAGCCTTGTGTTTCCGTGGCAGTGTGGCAGAGTCCATGGCAGCTACCAGTGAAAGGTTTGACAGTCACCAACCCAGCCCTCGCGCTGCCTTCCCCGAGGAACCTGGAAGTGGGCCAGAAGCTGCGAGGACAGGACAGGCGTGATGGAAATAATGAGTGAGGAGTGGGGGATCCGGTGGCCCCGATACTGTCGTGTTGCTGTTCCCTGGCCTCTGAGAAGCTGCCCGCTGGAATCAGGTGGGCCTGAGCCATGGCTCTGTGCAGCCGTGGGCTTAGAGGCCTGTGTCTTGCACGTGTGTGTGTGTGTGTGTGTGTGTGCGCGCACGCGTGCATGCGTGTGCTCTGCAGTTAGGGTCCTGGAGGGCTCACGTCACCGTGATTTGCTGCTTTCTTGCTGTCTTGTAACTTAACACTTCCTGCAACTGCATTCTTGGCCCGGGAAAGTGGTGGTTCCCCTTCAGGAACCTACAAGCAAAAGCCTAGAATTTGCCAATTGTCTCCTTAAACCAGTTTGGCTGGATAATTGCCTTTTCAGTTGAAAACATTTTTTCGTTTACTTTCTTTAGTCCTGGCTTTGCATTGCATTTTGGGGCAAATATTCTTTGGTTGTACAGCAGTGAATCTGGCCTCAATTTTTCATGTCTCAGCTAATGAGGTGGAAGGAATTGCTGGTGAGGAGAAGGCAGGAGGCCGGTCCGAGCAGCTTTGTCAAGACAAAGTGATTTCTTTTTCTCTCCTTAAGTGTACCTCTGTGGCAGTCCTTCAGGTGACATGCTGAAGAAGCCTTGTTTTTCCAACTAGGAACTGAGTGTATTATCAAGAAAATGGCCCACAGCCTGAAGTTTATTCCTCCAATAAGAGTGTGTTCTGGTTTTTAAAAGGTTAATTTAAACAGTGTGATTCCGCCACTAAAGAACAGGGAAGGGCCTGGGTGTGGTGGCACACAGATGTGACCCCAGAACTCTGGGAGGCTGACACAAGACAGATCATCTGAGTTCAGCCTGGGCACCTTCATAAGAACCTGTCTCAGAAAAAAAGCAAAAACAGAAAAACCACAAACAAAAACCAAACCAAAACAACAACAAAACAACTCCCCCCCACCTCCCCATGGCTCACAAATTATTCACTGGTTTATTTATTGCCTGTTGTGATGATTTTGAAAAAAATTGTGATGAAATAATTTCAGTCCTGCATCCCACACAGTGAAGGTGCCTTGTGAAGTATTTTGTTTTGTGTCACACTGAATGTCACTCCAGTAGGGTACTGTGGGCTGTGGCCACCACCTGACACTTACTGTCTCCCCATGTCCCCAAGCTGGGACAGAGTCTCACTGTCACCTTCTGCCTGTCAATCCCAACTGATTCTTGGCATGCATCTCCTTCTTTCTTTCTTTCTTTCTTTCTTTCTTTCTTTCTTTCTTTCTTTCTTTCTTTCTTTCTTTCTTTCTTTCTTTCTTCTTTTTGAGACAGGGTCTCACTATGCAATTCAGGCTGGCCTTGAGCTCATTTTGTAGCCCAAGCTGGTCTTGAACTTGCAATGACCCACCTGCCTCAGCCTCCCGAGTGTTAGGATTATAGCAATGTGACACCATGCCCAGTTTGCATGCGTTTTCAAATTAGATTCTCTTAAAAATCTTTTTCCCTGACCCTAGCAAGCGGGTAAGAGCTTAATAATTCTTAATAATTTAAGAAGTTTCTCTTGGAAAATTTTCCCTTGGAAAATTCTACATTTCCTCTTTCTGTTCTCTTCCTGTTGGAACTGTGGTGGATTTTGCTGTTGTCCATACATACTCCAGGATCAGAGAGGGCTGATTCAGGATTTTATGAATGTCATGTGCAACAGAGAGGGGCAGGCTTGGGTGATATAATTTTTGGGTAGTATCGAGGAAACCCTTTTATAGATCGGGCTCCCTGCCAGGCAGGTGGTGGGTGACAAAGATTACTTCATGTGATTTGCGTCATGTTTGAACTCGCTGTTATTATTGTGCCCTTTTTAAGGATGAGAAAACTGAGGCACTGAGGGTCCAATTTGGTCACGGTGGGGTGGCTATAAATGGCTGAGCAAGGATCTGAGTTCAGGTAGTTGGCTGCAGGGTCAGTGCAGATAATCTTCCTGGGAGGTCTTGTCTCCAGTTAATTTTAGAATTTTATGGGGAATAGTAATTTTAGTTGAGGTTTTCTATACATTACATTGTGGGTTCGGGTTCAAGGGTCTGAACCTGTGAAATAGTCTAAGGTGAGTATCCCAGGGCTTGGTTTCCTAGGGCTGTCCTGGCCCGGTGTGATAGCCTGGGTGACTTAAGACAGTGGGAATTCTGTTCTAGGGAGTCCAGGAATCAGCCTGTTGGGTTCCTGCTGAGATTTTGGGTAGAATTTTCCTTGGCCTCTGGTGATTCCAGGCAGACTCTGACATCTTTTGACTTTGCAGCTTGATTGTCCCAGTGTCTCTGGAACAGTGACCTGGCCTCCTGTGTGTCATTGTGTCCCCTCCTCCTGTGAGGATACTAGTCAGTAGGAGGAAGGGACCATTCTGCTGCTGTGTATCATCATCATAGCTTAACTAATTGCACCTGCAAAACGGGATCATAAAAGATGAATGATTTGCATATAAGGTCACCATTGTGGGTTCCCCCAACCCTATTAATGTGTTGAAGCCCTAACTCTCCGGAATGCCTCAGTGACTGCTACCTTCAAAGAGGTGACCATTTAGTTGAGAGCCAGAAGGTGGCCCCTAATCCAGCCAGCTGCTCTCCTTAGGAGAGGACCCCATGGAGGCCCTTGGGATGGTCACACACAGAAGAGAGGCAGCAGGATGACTCAGCAAGAAGGGGGTCACCTGCCCACTGCGAAGAGGGGCCTCGGAACAGTTGGCTCTGCTGCCGTCCCAGCCTGACACTTCCGGCCTCCAGAACTGGGCCACAATTAATACCAGTGCCTTCTGGGCTGTTACTGGTGCCGCCTGGGCTGTGGTGCTTGTGGTGGTTGTCCCAGCAACTAGTCACCCCATTCTCAGAGACGGGCATGTTAGGACTTCAGTGCGTCTTTTTGGATCCAACCCACAGCACAGGATGGATGTTGCCTTTCAGATGAGGAGACCCTTTGTAGACCCTTCGGAGACCCGGACCCCTAAGGATGCTAGTTCTGATTTGGGATTCATGGAGCGGGGCTCACTTGTTACCTCTTCTTTGGCTTGGGCACTAAGATACCTGCTTGTGATAAACAAGGCATGGGGGTGCGTCAGGGCATTGATGGACTGACCCAGACCCATCCTGAGTTCTGTGGGCACTGGTGGCACCTAGGGACTGTCACGGCAGGAGGTGGGGCCACCTGGGAGAGCCACGTGGAGTCTGGCTTCCCTGCAGGGCTGGCCTTTGACTTCATCCTGCAGACAAAATACTAGGCTGGACGCATCGCTCCCTGTCACCCCCCCTTCCTACTCCTGTTTCCCGGGGAGGGACCTGCAGCCTGGGGAGGGGCTGAGGCAGGAGGCAGCCGCAGGTTCTGACACGCCTGGTTATTTTTGCATCCTGCCTGAGTGTGGGTGTTTGTGTTGACAGTGATGAGGGAGGCACAGTGATCGGTGCTGGAACACTTGGGTGCCTGTGGAGCGGTGGGAGGTGTTGCCTCTGCCAGGCAGGTGACTTGGTGCTCACGCGGTCCTCTGGGGTGCCCAGGGACTCTGCAGGGGAGATGTGAGCATGCTCCTCTATGTCAGGGGCTGTCTGCCTCTGCCAGGGCTATGCCAAGGGTGCATCCTGAGAGGGTGCTTCTGCCTGGGGTGACCTCCCGCCATCTCCACAGGTGGGGCTTGGGGACAGTCTGATGAGGGGGGCCCTGCATTCCCCGTAATCTCTGTCCCGGAGGTGCACATATACTGCAGGTGTACTTGAACGCACATCTGCACCTGGAGTCTCATCTCACTAGAAGCTTGTGAGGCAGATCTGGGCATGGTAGTGCAAGCTTGTAATAGTCTTAGTGCCTTGGGAGGCTGAGACAGGAAGATCAAAGGTTCTAGCCTAGCCTGGGCAATTTAGTGACAGAGTGAGACCCTGTCTCAAATACAAAACAAAACAAAGCAAAACAAAATATGACGTGACACAACACGACAAAACAAAACAAACAATAAGACAAGACAAGGCAAAGCAAGATAAGACGCAACAGAATAGAACAAAACGTCTGGGGATGTACCTCAGTGCAGAGGCCCTGGGTTCAATCACCATACCACAAAAATTGTGGCAGCATCTGTGTTCTTTACAGTGTGTGGTGTGTGTGGAGGGGTAAGAGCAGGCAGAGCTGTGACAGTCAGCTCAGTTTGCTGTCCATCCTGCACTGTGTCACACCCTGACTGCCAACAGTGTCCTCACCGCCTACCTGTAGGGACGTTCAGGAGCTGCCCCTGATTAGTTTCAGAAACACCTGCTGGGGTATTGAGACCCAGATTCCTTCCGGTTGGGGTTGCAGCTGTAGCTAAGGGACCTGCTCTTAAGAGACCAAAGCAGAGTTTCAGGGCAAGAGGTCAGGACTGTAAGTAACTAGTTGGCTGGAAATTAAAGATGAAGGCCTGAGTCTTTATTTCCCTATCTTTTCCCTCCCTACTTTAAAGAAAGGGAAGAGGATCCCAACCCAGGACTTGCTGCATTTCACCCTGTAGAGTGATGTAAAGTAACATGTTCAGAGGCTAGAAGTGCGGTCATGGTGTTGGTAGAGCCAGGGTCCCTCTGTGGGCAGAGGGGAGACTCTTTCCCTGGCTCTTGTGAGCTTTCACAGGCTCCCTGGTTCCATCTTTACACATCCTTCTTCCCAGGGTCCAGAATTCTTTGGTTTTGATAAGACACGGTCGCTGGCATAGAACCTGTCTTAGTTCTATATGACCTCATCCTAACTTGATTCCCTCTGCTGAGATCCTCCTTTGATAAGTGCACATTCACAGGTTCCAGAAGTTAGGTCTTCGACATACCTTTCTTTGTGGTTTGTTTTTGTGGTACTAGGGATTGAACCTAAGGCCTCCTGCATGCCAGGTGAGCTCTCTGCCATGCAGCCACATCCCTAGCCCTCAACATAACTTTTTGAGGTACAGAATTCGACCCCCAGCATTGCTACATTGCTGGGTTGTCACTGTCAAGTGCCTTCCCATAAAGGGGCTGGTGTTGGAGTCACTACCTTGATTTTGCTATTGCCTGCCTGTTTCAGATACTCTAGTGATCTCCTCTGTCTGTCTGCCTCTTTGGACTAGAAGCCCTAAGATGATGGGTACCGTGCCATTAGCTCATTCTAGGTAAACCTTGTTACCTAGCCCAAGGTTTAGTATGGTATGTAGTTGCTGATTAATAAATAGTACTTGAACAAAAAGACTTTTTAATGAATTGTAGTTATTAATTAGTGTGATAGAATTTTTAAAACAGAGAACCCTAAACCAATGGCCACTGACAATTACCTGCCCGCAGCTTGTTAGGAGCCAGCCACAGAGCAGGGAATGAGTGGCGGGCACAGGAAGCCTCATCTGGATTTGTAAGCTGCTCCTCATCTCTTGCATTAGTGCCTGAGCTCCACTCCTGTCAGATGAGCCCAGACGCTGGGCCCTCATAGGACTGCGAACCCTACTGTGAATCACACCTGTGAGGTTGCAAGCTCCTTTACACCATCTTGGAACCATCCACATCACCTCTCGTGGAAAAATTGCCTTCTATGAAAGAAGTCCCTGCTTCCTAAAAGGTTGAGGATTGACATATCTTAAAAAAAAATTAAAACTGGATTTGCCGTATGATCTAGCAATTCCCCTTCTGGGTATATACCTGCTGCTGTTTAGATCTAACAAGTCCACCAAAGATCAGCTGCTGGGCTTCTGGGCAGCGACTGGATCGTGAGGGTGCTCTCTGTTTGTAGCTGAATGGGCTGTGAGGAGGTGAACCTGGAGAGGGGAGTAGTAAGTCATGGGGCCGTGCCCTTTGGGACTGTATCCTCTCCCAGGCTTGCTCTCGGTTTCCTTCTGTTACCACCTGCAGCCTGCTAGGGGTGAGCTGATTTGTTCAGTCACGTGGACCCCCACCATGGTGTTCTGGCTCATTCAAGGTCTAGAAGTAATGGCGCTGAATCACCAGGCACTGTACCCTCTGAAATCTTGAACCATAATAATTTCCACTTCCTTTAAATTGCCTTCCTTGGGCAATTTGTGACAGCAGTGGAAACCTGACTAGCACAATACCCTCAGAAGTGAAAGCAACAACTTGAAGAGATTATTTGTATGGCCATGTTCATAGCAGCATTACTCCTGGTGGCCAAAATGTGGAAGTGAACCATGTACCTATTGAGGGATGAATGCAAGGCATAGCCCTATATGGGTGAAAATTTTGACACATAATACAGCATGAATGAACCTCAGAGACTTTTTGCTAAGTGAAATGTGTCCGTCACAAGAGGAGAGATATGGTATGATTTCACTGATACGATGCCCCTCTAGTCATCAGATTCAAGGCAGTTAGGTTGAGTGGGTGCAGACTGTGAATTTTGCAAGATTAATAGTTTCTGAAGATGGATAGTGGTGATAATTGCACAGCAATGTGTGCTTAACCCTCTGAATTGTATATTTAAAAGAGTCAAATGGTCATCTTATGCTATGTATATTTCATCATAACTTAGAGAAAGATATAGGAAGATGCAAAAAAAAAAAAAAAAAAGATGCGCTGCGCTGTGTGTGTGTTTGTGACAGGGTGAGTGTAGTGACAGTGGGTGAGAGGAAAGGAAGAGAGATCAGAGTGTGGAGGTAACCAAAGCAGCCTGCCGATGCCTGCTATGGAGAGACAGAGTTGAACAGGGCCAAAAAACCATGAGGGCAGCCACCACTGCCTATGTTGTCACCTGCACACTGTGTGCCACCAGCGGAATGAATCAGTTGTGGGCGGGGCTCCAGCCTGTGGCCCTTCCTTTCCATGCTAGATAAAACATTGGGTCACTTTCCTAACCCTGGACAAGGAAACAAAGTGGTTCAGTGGTGGCTCCATGCCGCAGTGACCCAGCTAGTTAGTGGCTGAGGGCTGTCACCGGCTTGTTCTTTGTTTGCTCTGCACTGTGGGATGCCACTCTGGGTCCAAGCACTCTTTATTCCTGGTATCCCAAGTCCTTTATGGCAGAGTCTGTATCTTTTTATTTTGAATACTTCTAAGGTCTCCAGGGCACGGGGATTTTGTAGACAGTACTTGCTAATTTCTTTAAAATGGATCATTCCTGTCATGCCACATCCAGGGAAGAGTAGCTGTCACGCTGAGATCATAGCAGTCAAGTTCTTAGCTGCTGGGGAGAAAGGTCAGGTTGCTCCGGCTCTGGACTGAGAGGAGTCATTAGCGAATATGGGATCCTGCAGTAACCAACCGCCGACCTGGCCTACATGAGCAGCAGAAGAAAAAGCCAATTCGGGATCTGAGCACAGAAAAACCAAATTGGGGTCCTGCCTTGGCCCCTCCCCTGTGGAACTCACTGGCCTGGCTCACCGGGGGACATTCCCGGGGGAACTCGCTTAAGTTCCACTGTTTGAACTGACTGGGAAGTAGGCGGTGTCGCGGCTGTGGAAGGCTTCAGGCTGCACTCCGCTCACAGCTGGACAGAGAAGGACTTCCGTCCCAGCCACCGTACCGCTTCAGGTTGTTGCGTTGGCCGTTTTGGACTTGGAAGTATGGTGCCTTGTTCTCAGGATGATTTCTGGAATGGCCAGGCAGAGATCCCGCGCTCTTCAGAGCCACTTGCTTGACTAGCGTAAGAATGAGTTACTCCGGAAGGATTGGGTACCTGCTCTTTGGTGGCTCCACCCACTCTGACACCCTTGAACCTCTGTCAGGATGGGGCAGGACTTCCCTTGGCCTGCACATGCAGCTCACCACTGCTGTTCGTTGTAGTCCTGGTTGGCCCAGCCTGTTCTAGGCAAGCAGGAACCTGTAACTCCCCTGGCGAGTCAGGACAGCCACCACGCCTGCCATCTATGTTGCTTATACCTATCTTGGAGAAGGTCATGCATCTTTTGGAAGATGAGGCTGAGCTCACACTAAGACTGGGCAGGGATTGACAGGAGAGAATTAATCTTGATTCACCTTTAAGTGATACCTGGTAAGTATGAGAGATCTGCTCTGGGAAAAAGTGGATAGACTGGTTGCAGCCCTCCCATTGGGGTACCTGAATATTTAGCCTTTTAAAGGATTATTAGAATTTTGCAGTTGGAAGAGGCCATTACTAGGCCTCTACATTTTTTTTTTCTTGTCTTTTTGAGATGAAGTTTCACTGTGCAATTCAGGCTGACCTTTGAACTCACTTCGTAGCCCAGGCTGGCCTCGAACTCAGTGATCCTCCTGTCTCAGCCTCTTGCGTGCTGGGATTACAGGTGTGTGTCACCATGCCCGGTTGAGGCCTTTAGGTTTGATACCTGAAAATAGTGTCAGCCCTCTGGCACCTTGGCCCTGATTAAGTTCTTCCGTGGAGAGGGCTGGGGCCAAGCACTGTCTGGGTGTTCCCCAGGGGAATCTGTCATCTGTGCCTCCTCAGTCAGGAGACTGCAGAGATGGAAGGTCAGTTTTTAAGAGACCGGGGATGTGGATGGGGGATGGAGCAAAGGCACAGACATTAGATGCAAATCACACATTAAGTGCTAAGCTTGAAGTCCTCAACACACAGGCACTCTTGGGACACCAGAGAGGTGACACATTGGCTTCAAGCTGAGAGATCTTGGTTTCTCGTGGGAAGGGTCTGGGGTACGTCCTTTTAGGGTGACACATGGAGCTGTTCATTGAGAGGGTGTGTTCACACTGCCTGGGCTCACCCAGACAGATGTGGGACAGCCTGTCCGCGCAAAGGCGCCTGCCCTTCTTGCCTGGATACCAGGGGATGGGGCTCATCTTTGTGGGGGAAGCTGGGTATTTGATATATCTGCCCTTTGTTTAAGATCGTTTTTCAACATAATTGGTTTAATTGTCTTTGTTAATGCACTGGATCAAAACTTGAACTATTGTACTTAAAGTGGATCATGACCACCAAACCCTCTCTCAGTGCTCATTTTGTCTCCGAGGCTCTGTTTGCACGGGGTAGATCCTGTGCTGTGAACAGGCTTCATGTCACACCCGTGTGTTCATGACAGGCAGGTGGGGCAAGGCAAGGAGTGTCCATCTGGGACAGAAAGTAACCAGTTTGTGATTATTCCCAGTGCCTGGTTTTCTTGTCTCTAAAACTAGCAGGGGACCAGAATGATCGCCAGCAATGACATATTCTAAGATGTCTAGCTCTTCTCTTTTCAGATCTTTTTTTTCCCCTTTCAGTTTTGAGTTGGCTCCAATTCAAGGCAAGTTCATTCTGCTAACTCAAGGAAAAGACTTGAATGTGAGTGTTCCTTGGCTTGACTGATTGCCTTTCTTTACATTTCCTCTGCTTTCCCTTAGATGGAGATGCTCTTAAGCAGGGGGAAATGGCAGGCAGCCAAAACTGGAGAGTTCTGCCACCTGGATTAGCAACCTTTGCGTAATTAGGATCTGAGCAGAATGGGAGACTGTGCAGTGCATGAAAAGGTGCTCTCTGGGGTAGAGCAGGAACCCAGAGACACGTGACCTGGCCCCAAGAAGCAGAAGCTCTTGTGCCCTTACCCATTGGCCAGGGCCATGGCATCTAGCTGAAATCCTGCCCTGAGTTCCACCCTCCTTGAGCGTGGCGCTGCCCCAGATTTGGGGAAGGGAAGCAGGTGGGTGAGTGGGTATGTGGTGACGGTGGTAGTGACCCAAAAATGAATACCTTCCCAACATTGATTCCTTTTTGGCAGAGATGGTGAGTGCCAGTGTCTTCTCCGAATTTCTTCCTTTCCTATTTTCTAAGGTATGTCACCCGCCAGACTGGTTTGGTGACCTTATTACAACTGGAGCTATTGAGTCATTAATTCCACCGGCTGAATTTCTTGACGCTGGAACTTTCTTCTGAGCTTTTAAATAGTTAAGTGAAACTGGAAATTCTGGTGGAATGGGGGTAGGCAGAATAACTAAGTCTGCTGGGGAGGTGTCCACATAGATACTTCTACCCCGGTAGAATTCCCAGGTGACTGTTGGACCCACATACATATCCAAGCAAATGAGGCCTTTTTTTTTTTTTGTACCAGGAGTTGAACTCAAGACCTCACACCTGCCAGGCAGGCACTGTGTCACTGAGCTATACCCCCAGCCCGCAAATGGTGTCTTTTTGGATGGTAAGATTGCTGCATGAATTTGGTAGATTCCAGGGAGAATACCAGTTTTGTGTTGTTGGCATATCAAGGTCAGAGGGTAGAGTGAAACGAAGGCTGTAGGTTTGGGTGACTTTGGTTGGGCGATTCAGTCCTGAGAATCATGTCTTCTCTTCCTAGCTATGGAAACATCTAGAGAAGTGATTTTCTGGTTTCAATTTGCCCCTTTTCTTGCCATCCTGATGGGCCTGTAACCTGCTGAAAGCAGATTGTATTAAACATATCCAGTTTCCTTCTCCCCCTGCACGTGACAACAAGAGGTGGCCACTTGTGTGACTGAGAGGGCAGTGTTTGCGGGGCCAGTGGGAGGGTTGGGAGCCAGCCTCGGCAGTGGTGGGGCTGTGGTCTTGACTTTGTCCCTAAAGGTCGTTCTTCAGCTGTGTCTTCACCTCCCTTTGGGAAGTGGGAGGAGTGTAAAGTGGTAGCTGCTTCTAACAAAACACTCACCTTTCTCTTTCTTCTGCACAACTGGATTCCTGAAGATAGCCTTTCCTGGGGTGTTATTATTAATGGTATTTATAAAAGTTTGCTGTTTCTTGAGGCCAGCCAGAAATTTTCCTTAAAAGGCATAGGATGAGGAAGGAGGAAGCGTTTGTTTCCTTGGATCCGGTGATAATATACCATAGACTGGGAGCCTTGAAACAGAAGTCCCTCTCACAGTTCTGGGGCCTGGGATGCTCAGAGTCAAGGTGCTCACTGGGTAGGTTCTTTCTGAGGGCTCTGCAGGACAGTCTGTCCCGTGTCCTTCCGGCTACAGCCTGTCTCCAGGCGATCCTCGGGGTTCCTGGGCTGCGATGCGCCTTCCTCCAGGGTCCGCCTCCATCATCACAAAGCTCTCCTTGCCTTGTGCACCGTGTCTCTCCTCCTTCTCCTTTTAAGGACACCAGCCTGTGTCCACCCACAAGGCCCAGTCTACTTCAGTGTGGCCTGACCTTATTTCCAAAAGGATCCCATTCTAAGGTGCTGGTAAGTCGGCTGGCCACAGGAGCTGTGTGAGGTGTTTTCACCTTTGGCTTTCTGAAGGTAGATATTCTTATTCCCATTTAACAGATGAGGAAACCAAGCATCAGATGTTAAGTATTGGGCCCGTCACATGGAGAAGCAGGCTGGATGCCAAGTTTCTGACGGTCAGATGTTCCTTCCCTTCCTTCTTTGCTGCTTCCTGTCACCCATGGTGCAGGGCGCTTCTTGGAACGGTAGAGTAGTGCCCCAGAGTTATGGGGAGAGGGCACCCTCATCTTTTGTTATTGTCAGTAATGTTTGTCTCCATCCACTGGACTTCTCTTACCCCCTGTTCTTTCTTCTCCGTCCCCCAACATGGATGCCATTTTGGATACAGCGTGCATGGCAGCTCTCAGATGTGACCAACCAAACGGTCCCCCCGAACACTCCAGAACTGGTGACAGAGTTGAGCTCATGGCTCTGACAGTAGCTCTGG
>PVJX010045676.1:0-12621 GCA_004027295.1 Dolichotis patagonum | reverse complement strand
AAAAGGAGAGCAAGCCTCTTTCATATATGAGTTGCTTTAAAAAGACTCATGAAAGTAATGTGGAGAAAAGTGTTAACTACATTAGGATAATGTATGACAGTATTTTTCAAATCAAATCAAACAATCAGCATGAGAAGTTATCTGGAGAACTGGTTAAAATTCAGATTCTTAGACTGTACTCAAGGTATACTAAATTGTACTTTTAACAAATGCCTCAGGTCATTCTTCTGTATACTGCTGAACTTTGGATACCAGAATATAATGGTTAAAGAGAAATATTTAATAAGATGAACTAAATTCTGGTCCATTTTTCACCATTTCTAGTTGTGTAGACATAGGAAAATTACCTATTTGCCCTAAACCTCAATTTCTTCATCCATAAAATATATGTAAATATGTTTACTTAATAGAGTTGTTTGGAAGATTAAATAAGATAATGAATATAAAACACTTAGCACAGTAGCTGGTGATTATAATATCAATGCAATCAATAATATTGATAGTATTTTTCTTTTAAGACCTAGAAGCAAGTTCTTTTCTCTAGGTTATTTATATTACTTCCTATTAAAGTAAATGTTAGGTTCAAATTCAATTTTATATGAATCTGTATTTTTTCATGTCTCAAAGACTATATAAGATTAAAAAATCATGTCTGTCACTGTATTATATCGAGTAAGAAAACAAAATTTTCTTATATTGAAATAACAGTACATGCTTACTGGCATAGAATAGAATAGCCTTATTAATATCTACTGTATATAATACAATAAGATATTCACATTAATTATAGGGAATAGTTAATTAATTAAAGAGCATTAAACTAAAGAATTTGATGAGCAAGACAGGAAAATGCCCAGATGTCAACATGATTCTGTAAATATCAAAGACAATTCACAGTGTGAGTAGCAGCACCAGCTGTCTTACACCCAAAGGTAATTCTGCAAATATTATGTCTAAGCTTGAGAGTTTTTGTCTTTATAGCCTGAAATAGAGAAAAGATCACTTGATTTTTAAGTATTAAATATCTAATTTCAGTACATCCTAGCTTTGTTACCTCAGACAAACATCCTACCCTCAGCCTGCCCCCTTCTATAAGATGAGAATATTTGCCTTTTATCACTCTTGAATTGAAAACAAAGATGATCAGTCTTGAAGTGAGAAGAAATGTGTATTTACAAACCTTTAGCAAACTAAGTGGTATAACTATTAAAGTGGACTGAAAGTCCATTTTGAAAATGTACTCACAGACTTTTGACTGACAGCATTCTCATTTTCCAAGGAAGTAAAAACAAAAGATGAAATTAGAAATTTTCTTTGTGCTTTTTTGGAAGTGAGCAAATTTTACAGATGCATTTTTACACAGCTTTTGTTGAATATTCCTTGGTCCAAAAGCTTTCAGCTTTATGGCTTGAAACTCCAATTCCCTGATCAATGTCTGAACTCATGAAGCTTGAAATTTGTCATTTAGCATTGACTTGTGTGTAAATTTGAGTCAAAACCCAGTGTCCTTTAAATATCTTGGGGAAAATTTTCAGCATGGCCTCATTTTTACTGATATGGTTATGTATTTGTAAGTACAAATTGCTACTTTTGTCCTTAAAAGAGCACAAAATGGTCACTGCACCTGCCATGAGATAATTGAAGGCACAAAAAACACTTCTACAAAAAGGTCTTTATAACACTTCCTTCTCCCTCCCTTCCTCTGTGGGTACAGAGAGAGAGAAAAAAGAAAGCTTTTAGAATGCTTTGAATAGAGGTCAGTATTTCTTTTAGAAAATGAACTGCATTAATTTGTTCTTCTTTTCTAAACGAAAAGAGATACCCAAGTTCTTCTGAGTAATTTAAGACAAAAATGTTGATGGAAATGGCAATGTCTTTCAAAGTTCTAACTTAGCTGCAATATCGTATGCTGCTTAACGTAAGAAAATAAGTAGCTTTGACTAAAGAACAGTGCCCTTTTAGAGCCAGTTATGAAACTTACCAATAGTGCACCAATAGTTTGACTTGTCTAAAGTTTTCCTTTAAGGTCACTCTAAGCCAAGACAATCTAACATTTGGTTTTAATAGACCTTCTCTGCATCAGTAATTTTTGAATTTTTTTTATTCTAGAGCTTTAAAATATGAAAACTAAACCCAACCTAGAGCTTGTTACATAAATTTATACAAGTTGTTACCAGTTTGTAAAATTATACTGGGAGCATTCCCTAGCCATTTTCTAGTATGTCACCAATGGCCATTCTAAGCATTGCCTAGACATCATTCCTCAAACTTGATTATATATTCCTATACTACTTATATGCTATGTTCCTACTCAACCAGTACAAGCATATAGTCACTTTTTATACTTTTGGAAATAGCAAACTCTTACCTAATTTTTCCTTTTAAAAAATGTTATACCTAGTTTTTATTATAGTAAGAAGACAGAATGTGGGATCTATCTTGTACTCTGAACAGAATGGAGTTTTTGAATTGTTTTTTCTGTCATTGATTTCCAATGTCAGTGCACTATGGTCAGATAATATGCATGGGAGAATTTTAGTTCTTTTGCATTTTCCTTAAGCATGTTCTGTGGGCTATGGGTAGTATGTGGTCTGTTTTAGAGAATGTCCCATGTGAAGATGAGAAAATGTATTTTCTGATGTTGTTGAGTCGAACACACTGTAAACATCTGTTAAGTCCATTTGTTTACAAGTTTGATTCAGTTCTATTATTTCTTTTGCTGATTTTTTTGTCTGGTTGATGTATGTTTTTGAGTCAAGAGGGTGTTAAGCTCTCCTGTTATAATTCTATTGCGTGTTTGAGTTTTCATTTTTATTAATATTTGTTTTATATAGCTGGGTACTCCCATGTTTGGTGCATATATATTTAAAATTGTTATCTTTTCCTCTTGAAAATTTCCCCGAACCTGTATGTAGTGATCTTTTTTTTATCTCTTTTGATCATTCTTAGTTTGAAATTCACATTGCCTGCAAACAGAATAGCTACCCCTGCTTTTTTGGGGGGGAGTTCCTGTTGAATAAACTATGGTTTTCCATCCTTTGACTTTCAGTCTGTGCATTTCCTTTTGATTTAGATGGATTTCTTTTATACAGCATATGGTTGGATGCTGTTGCTCAATCCATTCTGCCAGACTTTTTCTTTTAATTGGTGAATTGAGGCCACTTACATTAAATGTTATAACTGATATATACTGGCTTATTTTTTTCATGTTATATTTCTGCTGTTTGTTCTTTACCTTTTCCCTTGTTTAATAATTTTCCTTGCTTAGTGGTTTTTTTCTGTTGATGTTCTTGAGGTTGTCATTTTTATATCTTTCATTATTCTTTGCAGGGTTGGCTTGGTGGTCGTTAAGTTCTTCAGCTGTCCTTTGTTGTGGAAGTATCTTATTTCTCTATCAATTTTGAAGGACAGTTTTGCAGGGTACATCAGTCTTGGTTGGAAGTCATTTGCCTCTAGGATTTGAAACACTTCACTCCATGGTCTTCTTAATTTCATTGTTTGTGGTGAGAAGTCTGCTGTCATTCTGATAGAATTTGCTTTATAGGTGATCTGTTTCTTATCTGTAATGGTTTTTAATATTCTGTTCTTATGTTGAATTTCTGGGATGTTGATTATAATATATCTGGGCTTAGATTTATTTAGGTTATAGCTAAGTGGACTTCTATATGCTTCACTTATCTGTATTTCAGTTTCCTTTCCCATGTTTGGGAAATTTTCAGCTATTCTGTAAATAGTCTTTGTATAACATTTGTGTTTTCACCTTTTTTGTTTACACCTATCAAACTTATATTGTTTTTTTACATTGTCTTGCAACTGTTGAATGGTTATTTCCTAATTCCTTGTTATTTTTAAAACGTCTTTCTTTTCCTGTTTACTACCTGCAATCTTGTCTTTGAGATCTAAATGTCTGTCTTCACTTTCATTGAGGCAGTTTTGCTAGCTTTTGATGGATTTTTTAATTTCCTGTATATCTCTATGAATCTGTTTCATGCATTTTAATTCTTTCTTATGTTGTTCATTCATGGTTTCCTTTGTTTTGCAGTGCTCCTCTATTTGTTAACTATGTCTTCTTTAGATGTGTTTAGCATTTCTTTCATTACATTTATCACTTCTCATTTTACCAGTGAGATTATTTCTGATCTGAGTTCCTTTATAGCTTCATGGAGTTGTTTCTTTAATTAAGTTGCTATCATTTCAGAAGCTTCAGGTGTATATCTTACACTTTCTTCTATGTCCATGCCTTCTAGGCTTGCTTGGAAAGGGCTAAAGTTTTGACATTGAATTTTGCTTTTGGTTTTGTCATTTTCCTGTATTCCCCTGGAGAAGCCGAATGCAAAGTCTCAGTTGTTTTCTGGGTTGAGGATGTCTGTCCATACTGTAGGGAGTTTCCCCAGATGAATGGCAGTCATCAGGCCACCTTATCAGGTTCCTACCCGTACTCAGAGGCTCCCTGAATGGGGAAAGTACACTGGGCAGACATTCAGCACACCCCATGCAGCACACCAAAGCTCCACAGCTGCATGAGATTGCTGGGCAGTCTGTTCTGATTGGCATACCAAGGTTAAATGGCTAGGTGGAGTACACTGTGCAGGCCTTCATCTCATGCCACACAGTGCACTGAAGCTCCATAGCTGCTTGGGATGGCAAGGTAAGGCCCTACCAGATTCCAAGCAATGTACCAAAGCTCCCCAGCTGTTGTGGGTCACTGAACAATGCCCTACCCAGTTCTGAGTTAGGTACCAAGGCTGAATGGCTAGGTGGAATTCACACTGTAAGCCTTCAGCGTGCACCATGCAGCACACAGATGCTCCCCTGCTATTTATTTATTTATTTATTTATTTATTTTAAAGAGAATAAAACAAAAGAGGGCAGAACAAAGCATATCAGAACAGAACAACATAAGCAACACAGCACTTTACAGTAAAGCAACTGGACATTAACAGTAGCTATCAAAATATCTCTTTCTCTGCTATAGTTGAGCATAGTTTCAAATACAATAATATCAAACATACTAAAATAGTATAAAACCATTCAAAAGAATGAAAGAATTATAGGACATTCTGAACCAAATAACAGAGAATGATCAATGGCTACTATAATATCTCATTTTCAATAAAAAAATTTATTTATACTATCACATGTATTAAAATCCTAATAAGACACAACATGATAGAACTGATGGTAATAGCAGAGTAGAAGCATGGTAGGACTTCTAAGCAAGACGATATTAAATCAGCAATGGCTGCCATAGTATTTTATTTCCTGCAAAACAGCTGTTCATACCATCACACGTAATAAAGTCAAACAAAAGAGATTAACACCATTCCAACTGATGAATGAAAACATTGAAAGGCTTCAAAGCAATGAAATGCTCCCCTTCTATTTAAAGTCACTGGATGGGGCCCAACCTGGACCTAAGTGACACCAAGCTCCCCCACTTTTGGAAGTTGCTTGGTGGGGCCCCACCAGGTTCCAAGCAGTGTACCAATACTGCACAGTGAGGTGAAGTTGGCTGTGCAGGCCTTCAGCTCACACCACGTGGTACACCAAAGCTCCCCACCTGCTTGGGATGGCTGTGTGGGGACCTCAATATTAATATAGGTTTATGTATACATTTCTCCTTGAATGACTAAACTGCCAAAGGTCACTTCCAATTCACCTTCTACTCATCACTATTAAAAACAAAATTGTAAGTGGTACACAGGTAAATGACAACATTCTCTGCATGTAATTGAAGACCTAATGTGAAACTAAATGCTCCTCATAGGTCGATAGGATGACAGGGATTCCCAAGACTATTTAGTTATATTAATGAATATGATAGAAAATATGGTATTAGAATTTGAAGAAAGAAAGGGATGATAAAAAATCATTGAAAATGTATTTCAAAGCAATGCTAATGGTAGAGCACATGCTTAGTATATGCAAGGCTCTGGGTTCAATTCCAAACACAAAAAAAGTATAACTTGAAATCTTTCTCATCCTGATGATAGATGCATATTTAAACCAAGATCTGTATTTTATTTCAAATTATTCCTTCCCTCACATAGTAATATTCATGGTCATCAATAATCCTAGAGAATGTCAATCTGATATGTTAGGAATTGATTCTGTTAGGTAGCCAAAATGTGTGTGAATTGCAATTAACTCCATATACTCAAACCATAGAGACAGCAGCAAAAATACCTATATAAAACAAGCTCTAGTCTTTTCAAAACCAAAGACATGAGAGAAAAACATTGAATTTAAGGGGCATGAACTACACAAGAAGGTTACTGCTAGAATCCAGATACTAAAGAATGCAAAAGTATTATACCTTTAGAGAGATTAAGAATAAATGTAGAATTTGAATTAGTTCATTTTTCATCTTAGATTTAGTCACATGTTTAAAAAGGAACAAAAGCATAATTATATTTTAGTTTCCCATCTTCACATGAGGTAACACATTGAATGAAAATAATTCTCTTTTAAAATCCTCACAGCAATTGTTAGCTCTGTGGGTAAGTGGTTCTTTGTAACTCTGAATTAAAAGAAGTTTTTGATAGAAAGTATTTTCTTAATATGATAGTGAATAATACATATTCTACAAATTAAAATTTAAAAGTAATAATATTTCATCACATATTATTTATGTGATGAATCTGAAGAGCTTGGCTTCATTTAAGGTATGTTAGACTGGAAACAACTACCCAAATAAATGTTGGTTTAACTGAATTCATTTCAGAAAATGAAGATATTGTGGGATTTGTTGAGTGGAAGGAAGGGTGAGTCAGATTTCTCTAAAGGTAGTTTGAAGAAGAGATTTAAGCTGAGCATGACTCCCCCTGAATGTTATTGCTGTGGGTGAGAATTTGAGCAAAATTTTAGGATTTTTCAAGAACCTAAGAAGAAACTATGATAAATGGCAATAACCCCCTTGAAAATAAAAAGTAAATATTGAATGGAGTTAGCGGCACTCCATCTCTGGCCTGTGCAAGCCCCCATAGACACGCTGTGCCACACCATCCTTATGTCTCTTTCTCAAGCTTTGTAAAAATCATTCATGTTAATCTCTTCACCTCTTTCTCCCTCCCTTGCTTCAGCTGCTTTGTGGCTCTTTCCATATTCCTTATCATGTTCTTTTTACACCCTATCTTTTGATTTGTTGTTAATATTGTATGAAATACTTTTTCTATTTAAAAGGAACAAAGGCATGGTTTTTTTTTAGTTGATACAGGCTTAAGGAATCCTGGGAAAGGTATCACAGTAGTTTTCCAGCCACCTCATGAAAAGTAGAATGTTCAAATCACAACAGTGGTTCTGCTAGTCTGATAGCAACTCTGGTGACACAGGGACTACTGCACTTATAATTTTTTTAGAACAATTATCTGTTGTGTTTGATTCCAGTTGTGCTTTACTAACCTCTACTCTCATGCTTTGCCATTATGGTGATTCAGCTATTCCATTTTTATTTTTCTATATGTTAAGTTCTTTTTAATTCTGATTTATTGGTGCATTTTAGAAATACATAGTGATAATGTTCATCATAGGGAATCTGTACCTGTACATGATATATCTTCCTTCTTTTTTCCAAACTCCTTTTCCTCCTTTCAGCACCACTTTCCCTCTTTATCTATAAAAGCTTTATTTCTAGTTTTTTCTTCTGTTCTTTGTTTTCTTCTTCCTTACCCCTACCTTGTTTCATTTCTCATTTGAACATTTTCTTCCCATTTCCTAATATATATTACACATTTTAGTCCTTATTTATACTTTCTGTCCTGTGCAAGCCCACACACATCAGAGAAACCATGCAATATTTACATGTGTGACTGATTTATTTCACTTCAGAGTACGGTCTCAAAGGGCATTCACTTAGCTAAAAATATCTCAAGCATGTCTTTCTTTATGCAAGTAGTATTCCATTGTATAAAAAATACATCTTTATCCATTCATTGCTTGATGAGCATTTGGGCTGCTTTTAATATTTAGCCATCCCAAACTACATAAGTGCATATATTGCTGTGGTATGATGCTTTTAATCATGTCAGGAAGATATCCAGAAAGAGAATACTGGGTCAAGTGGGACTGCTAATCCTAGATTTTGAGGAATCTGTGCACTTATTTCCACAGTGGTTGTACCAGTCTACACTCCCATCAACAGTGGAGAAGGTTATTTTTTCTACACAGCCCCATCACCATTTGTTGTTGGCTGGTTTCTTGATAACAACCAGTCTTTCAGTAGTGAGATGGAATCTCTGCATTGTTTTAATTTGTATCTCTCAAAAGACCCATGATGTTGAATATTTTGTCATATATTTATTATAGAAATGTCTGTTCATTTCAGAAGCCCATTTTTGGATTGAGTCTTGGGGGGGGGTCTTATTTTTTTAGTTACTTATATATTCTAGATAGTAGTCCTTTGAGGAACAGCTGGAAAACATTTTTGCCACACTGTGGGTTGTTTCCTCACTCTGTTGGTGATTTCTCTTGCTGTGCAATAGCTTTTTAATTAGATGTGACCCCACTTGTTGATTATTTGTGACGGTTCCTGTGCAGTTGGAGTTTTGTTCACAGTCTTTGCCTATACCTATGTCTTCAAGAATTCTACCTATTCTTTCTTCCAGATTATTCAATGTTTCTGTATTAATATTTAGATATTTGATCCATTTTGATTTTAGTTTAGTTCATGGTATGGGTCTGGCTTTATCTTCAGTGTATGGACAGCTAGTTTTTCCAGTACCATTTATTAAAGAGGTTATCTTTCTTCCAGTGAAGGTGTTTGGCTCCTTTGTCAAAGATAAGTCAGTTGGGTATGTTTGGAATTGTATCTGCATCTTCTACTCTGTTCCATTGATCCTAGGGTCTGGTTTTTTTGCCAGTAACATGTGATTTTTATCACAGTAGCTTTGTAGTATAATTTAAAGTCACAGGTTGTGATGCCCCTGCCTTGCCTTTGCTGTCCAGAATTGCCTTTGCTCTTCTAGGTCTTTTTTGGTTCTAAATGAATTTTAGGATTTTTTTCTCTACTTCTGTGAGATATGGTATTAGAATTTTGATTGGGACTACATTAAATCTGTATAATAATTTTGGAATTATGGCCATTTTCACTATATTGGTTCTTCCTACCCAAGAATAAGGGATATGTTTCTTTTTTCTGACATCCTCTTCTATCTCCTTTTTCAGAGTACTATAATTTTCAATGTAGATGGCTTAATTTTTTGTTACAGTCTCTTGACAATGAATGAATTCTTGGTTCTTTTTATATCGAGGTGTCTTCTTATTCATGGTTTATACTGTCATGTAGATTTTTACATCTTCTTTCTCAACAACTTCTGCTGTTTAACATTTATATCCCTTCTTATATGCGTTTCATTAAATTCACTCAGGGAAGATTTTTTTTGGTTCAGAGGAAAAGATTCCTGCTGAAAAGAGCTCTCATAGCAGACTATAGGAAGTTTTCTTTGGTACTCACCCACTATATAATGTATTGTGATCGGTTTATATGATGCTAAACATTTTAACTCCTAAATAAGGTAATTTTTTAGAAGGAGACTGCATGTCAGTAGGGCCCAGTACAACTGACAGGCAACATGTACAGAATACTCAGTATATCCTTTTATGATATCAGGGAAAGTGAAGTATTAGATATTTTTTACCACATATTCAAAGATTATATAAATCATGTACGGTATACATTAGTTTATGCAGGACTAAAAAATGATGCTAATTAATTGAAAGTATGCCAATGATTATTAGCTTTATATTAAAGACCTTAAAATATGAAGAAATGCTTTTTTATTTTGAAGAGATTAAAACCAAATGAGACGAAACAAAATAGTGTCAATCAAAACAAAAGGATGAACATAGTACATGACTTAAAACAAAATACAAGGAGATCAATAATGGCTATCATAATGCCTCTTGTTCTCTTCAAAAGAATTGCCCATATCATCAGGCATAGTAAAATTTAAAAAAATAGTACAGCACAAAACCAATAAAAACAAAACAATGGAGATATTATAGGACTTCAAAAGAAGATAATAGTCAAACCACAATGGGTATCATAGTGCATCTTATTGCCTTCAAAGTAGTTGCCCATACCATCAGACTTTATACTATCAAACGAAATGGAATAAAATCAGTCAAAACACAACAATGAAAGCTATACAGGCTTTAAATTAAGCTAATAGGAGCTCAAAATTGGTTACCATAATATATCCTGCTATCTTTGGAACAGCTGTCCATGCCATCAAATCTAATACAAGTAGACAAACTGAAACAGAATAAAACCAAACTAAACAGAACAATGAAAACAATATGGTTTTCAAATCATAATAATAGATTAACAATGGCTACTGCCTTCCCTTTTTAGACAGTTCGTCCCCTTTCACTTTCTTAGGATGTATTATACATTTTTGATCCCACTAACTCCTTTAGTTTTTATGTTTGGGAGGCAACCCACTATTCACCTAAGTGCCTCTGAACCTTTTTACTCCTGAGCATGATCTCAAGTTGTATCCATCTACCTAAACAAGCCTCAAAGTTATCTTTCTTTATAACTGAATAGATTTCAATCGTATAAAAGTGTCATGACTTTCTAACAAGTCTGCAGTGTGTGGGCAAGCTACCCCCACTTTTTTCTGATTCCCTGTCACATAGAGCATTGTTTTCCCATCTTTAACTTTCAGTCTATAAACCCCCTTTCAGGTTAAATGTATTTATTATATAAAGCATATTGATGGACCCTATTTCCTGATCTACTCTGCCTGTGTTTCTTTATTTTGGTGAATTGAGGCCATCTATATTAGTGATTATGTCCAACCTTCTCTGCCTCATCTCTGCTGTGCTATTTTTCTGCTGTTGGTGGCCTACTTTTTGCCTTCATTCCACTGTCTGCCCTGTTCAGTGAGCCCCCTCTGCCATTGTTTCTGATATCCTGGTCTTTTTTCTCTCTATCTAGAATATCCTTTAGTATTTTATGTAGGGTTGGTTTGGTCATGAATTCCTTCAATTGTTCTTTGTCATGGCAGTATCTTGTTTCCTCATCAATTTTGAAAGATAGTTTTGCAGGGTACATCAATCTGGGTTGGAGGTTATTTTCTTTCAGGACTTGGAATACTTGACTCCAAGCTCTTCTTGATATGATGGTTTGTGTCAAGAAGTCTGTCATGATTCTGATGGGTTTTCCTTTATAGGTGATCTGTTTCTTTTCTCTGACAGTTGTTAATATTCTGTTCTTGTGTTGAATTTCTAGGATCTTGATTATTATATGTCTGGGTACAGATTTATTTTGTTTATAGCTGGCTAGAGTTATGCATGCTTCACATATCTGAATATCATTTCCTTTTGCTATGCTTGGGAAGTTTTCCTTTATTATTTGTGTAAATAACTTTTGTATTTCATTTGTGTTTACCCCTGCTTTTTCACTCACATTTTTTATTCTTATACTTCTACTTGGCATCTTGTAGACTTTGTATTGTTACTTCCTGGTTTCTTGTTATTTTTAAGAGATCTTCCCTTTCACAATCATAAGCTGCAAACCTGTCTTCAAGGTTTGATAACCTATCTTTAGTTTCTTTCAAGCAATTTTGCCAGCTTTCAATGGAGTTTTTAATTTCCTGGTATTCTCTTTGAATCTGTTTCATGTATTCCATATCTTTTTTAATATTCTTCATTGAAGACTTCCCTTATTTTTCTATGCTCTATTCTTCCATCTGTGTCTTCTTTGGAAGTGCTGAGCAATTCTTTTATTATGTTTCTCATTCTTCTTTTACCTGAGATAGTATTTCTGTTCTGAGTTCTTTTATAGCTTCTTGAAGTTGTTTCTTTATTTCAGTTGCTGTTGCTTCAGAAACTTCAGGTGTGCAACTCCTAACCACTTCTGTGTTTACATCTCCTGGACCAGTACTGCTTGAGTGGGAGGCTACAGACTGCCTTTTACTTCTTCCTCTTGTCATGTTCCTGGTTTCTTCTAAACAAATGGGCAGTGGGGTCCCTGGCACTTCCTGTGTTGGTTACAATTTCTCTGAAGTGAAACTGTTTGCTTTTCCTAGCCCATGCTGGCCAGGGATATCTGATGGTGACCATTGTGTGCGCTGGTGTAGGGCTGTTTGCTGCTTTTCCCAACCTGCTGGTGGCTACTGGAGTGCAAGCAGGGGGGTGGGAGGGCAGGCTACTACTTCCCTCCCAGGCTGGATAACAGCACATAAAGTATGTGCAGGGCAGGCATAGCTGGTTGGGGATAGCTTTAGGGAAACCTGGGCGATGGCTGTTGGACTGTGTACAGGGCCAGGACTCAGTCCAAGCAATTTCCATCAGTCTGCTCCAAGCAATTTCCACCAGTCTACTCTGAGCTAGGAGTGGCTAAATGAAGCTGGCTACAGTTCTGGCTCTGGGCTTATCCTGCCTGACTCCAAAATGGTGCCCAGCCAATTGCCCATTCCCATAGGAGGACTGAGTCCCCCTACATTCACCACCAGCCAGTTCAGTTCCTTGATCTGCTGCTCTCCTTTGCCACCATGTCTTCCTGCAGAGGCCTTCGGGCTTGCCAGCCACCACCTTCACTGTGAGCATTCGTCCCCAGGTTTCAACAGTGCTTGTTACACAGTGGTTCCAGCTCCTGGTGAAAGTGCTGCCAGCTAC
>PVJX010045675.1:0-12621 GCA_004027295.1 Dolichotis patagonum | reverse complement strand
AACGTAGATTTGTCATAGATTTTCTGTATTATATTGAGGTAAAGACAATCTATTCCAATTCTCTGTAATTTTCTCATAATGAATGAGTGTTGGACCTTATCAAAAGCTTTTTCTGCATCTATAGAGATGATCATGTGGTTCTTACATTTGGCTCTATTGATATGGTGGATTACATTGATTGATTTATGTATGTTGAACCATCTCTGTATTCCTGGGATGAATCCCACTTGGTTGTGGTGAATAATCTTCTTGATGATTGGCCTCATCCTGTTTGCTAATACTTTATTGAGAATTTTTTGCATCTATTTTTATTAGGGAGATTGTCAAATAGTTCTATTTTTTAGTTGGGTCTTTCTCTGGTGTTAGTACTAGAGTAATATTTGCTTACAGGAATGACTTAGGTTGAATTGCTTCCCTTTCAACTTCATTAAAGTGTTTGAGGAGTGTCGGATTTAAGACTTCTTTGTATTTCTTGTAGAAAACTGCAATGAATCCATCTGGGCCTGGGATCTTATTTGTTGGCAAGGTCTTAATTACATTTTCAATTTCATTAATAGAAATTGTATTATTCGGCAGTTTTACATCTTCCTGATCCAGCTTTGGTAGTTCATATGTGTCTAGGAATCTGTCTATTTCTTCTGTGTTATCGAACGTATGGGAGTAGAAGTTTTCAAAATAGGTGTTGATGACTTTCTTTATTTCCACTGAGTCTGTAGTAATTTCACCATTTTCATTCCTTATTGAATGAATTTGAGTTTTTTCTTTCCTTTTTAAAATAAGGTTAGCCAGGGGCTTATCAATTTTATTTATTCTTCAAAGATCGAAGTCTTTGATTCATTGATCCTTCGTACTGTTTTCTTAGTCTCTATTGCAATTAATTTCTGCTCTAATCTTTATAATTTCCTCTCTTCTTTTGGCTTTTGGCTTGGCTTGTTCTTCTTTTTCTAGATGTTTGAGTTGTAGCATCAGGTTGTTTATTTGTGTTTTTTCTGTCTTCCTGATATGGAATCTCAGTGCAATAAATTTTCTCTGAGGACTGCTTTCATTGCATCCCACAAAATCCGGTAAGTTGTTTTTGTATTTTCATTTGCTTGTAGATAATGTTTAGTTACTTTTTTAAGTTCCTCTGTGACCCACTGATTGCTCAAGAGTGTTTTACTCAGTTTCCATGTGTTTGTGAGGTTTTTGTAGTTGCTTTTATCATTAATTTCTAATTTCATGGCACTATGATCTGATAACATGCATGGGAAAATTTCAGTTCTTTTGCGTTTACTTAAGTATGTTCTGTGTGGTAGTATATGGTTTATTTTAGAGAATGTCCCATGTACTGCTGAGAAGGATGTATATTCTGATATTGTTGGATGGAACACGCTATATGCATCTATCAAGTCCATTTGTTCACAGGTGTTATTACGTTCTGTTACTTGTTTGCTGATTTTCTTTCTAGTTGATCTGTCCCTCTGTGTCAATGGTATGTTAAAGTCTCCTGTTATAATTGTGTTATTGGTTGTTTGACTTTTAATTCTGTTAATATTTGCTTTGTATAACTGAGTGCTCTGGAATTTGGTGCATACATACTTAAGATTGTTATCTCTTCCTCTTGAAGTTTTCTGCTAACTAGTATGTAGTGACCTTGTTTATCTCTTTGGATCATTCTTCATTTTAAGTTCATATTTTCTGCAAACAGAATTGCTACTCCTGCTTTTTTTTGGTTTCCTGTAGCATGAAATATTATTCTCCATCCTTTGACTTTCAGTCTATGGGTTTCCTTTTCAGCAAGATGGGTTTCTTCTAGACAGCATATGGTTGGATGTTGTTTCTTGATCCATTCTGCCAGTCTGTTTCTTTTGATTGGTGAGTTGAGGTCATTTACGTTAATAGTTATAATTGTTATATATTGGTTTATTGTTGACATGTTATCTTTCTGCTGTTGTATCTTTAGCTTTCCATTCCATTTAATTGTTTTTCTTGCTTGGCGGTTTTATCCTATGTGTATCTAGAATATCTTTTAGTATTCCTTGTAGGGTTGTTTTGGTGATCATGAAGTTTTTCAGCTGTTCTTTGTCATGGAAGTATCTTATTTCTCCATCGAGTTTGAAGGAAAATATTTCAGGGTATGTCAGTCTGGGTTGGAAGTGGTTTTCCTTTAGGATCTGAAATACTTCACTGCATGCTCTTCTTGACTTCATTGTTTGTGTTGAGAAGTCTGCTGTGATTCTGATACATTTTTCTTTATAGGTGATCTGTGTTTTCTCTCTAACAGCTTTTAGTATTCTCTTCTTATGGTGGGCTTCTGGGATGGTGATTATTATGTGTCTGGGTGTAGTTTTATTTTTGTTATGCTTATTTGGAGTTCTATGTGCTTCACTAATCCAAATGTCAGTTTCCATTCTCATGTTTGGGAAATTTACAGCTATTACTTCTATAAACATTTTCTTGATATCATTTGGGCTGTCCCTTTCTTTTTAATTTATCCCTATTAATCTTACATTATTTTTGTTTGCATCATCTTGCAACTGTTGAATTGTTATTTCCTGATTGTTATTTTTAAAAGATCTTTCCTTTCCTGTTTACTAGTTGTGATCTTACCTTTGAGGTCTGAAATTCTATCTTTTCTTTCATTGAGGCAGTTTTTACAGCTTTTAACAGAATTTTTTCCCATATATCTCTTTGAATCTGCTTTATGTATTCTGTTTTCTTCTTATAGTGTTCATTCAGGTATTCTATCTGTATTATGTGTGAGGAAATGAAAAGCTACTTTGAAGAAAAAGAGACCTTATGGTATCCATTCCTGATTCCGTATCATCATGCTGTGAAATCTAGTAATGCTTTTATTTTTAAAAACTTTTAGTCTGTTTGTATTGTTTAATTTCAACATACATGAAGTTATGGACAAGTATTTTGAAAAGAACAAGAGACGTTATGGTAACAATTGTTGATTTTCCTATTTTCTGGTTTTGAAGGCCTGTAATGCCTTCATTACTATGTTCTGATCAGGTTTATACTATTTTACTATATTCACATTGTGTGTGAAGATATAGACAACCATTTTGAAGAAAACAAAAGACATTATGGTAGCCACTATAGAATTCCTGTTATCTTGATTTGAAATCTGTGTCACTTACATTGTTTTGTTCTGATCTGCTTTGTTCTATTTTGTTATTTTTAGTTTTACTCTCTTTAAAATAAAATAAAAAATAATACGGTTCCATTAACATACCTCCAAAACTGATAAATATATTTAATGCAATGGCAATCAAAATACCAAGAACCTCCCTCACTGAACTTGAGAAAGCAATCCTAAAATTTGTACAGAACTGGAAGACACACAGAATAGTAAACTCAATCCTAGGCAACAAAACAAACCAGTAGGCACCAGAGCCCTAAACTTTAGTGTTTATTACAAAGCCACTGTGAAAATCAGCATGATACTTGTACAGAAACATACGAGAAGTTCAGTGGAGTACAATAGAGGATACAGAAACACTGCCAGGTATATCAACTTCTGTGGTCATTAAAAAAATGCAAATTAAAACAATCTTTAATTTCCATCTTACTCAGTAAATAAAGGTTATCATTAAGAAATCAAGTAAAAACAAATGCTGTCATTAATGTGGGAAAAAGAACCCTTCTCCATTCCCAGTGGGAATGTAAAAAAGCACAACCACTATGGAAATAAATTTGGAGATTTCTAAAAAAATATAACTACAAATTACATTTGATGCAGTTATTATTCCTCTTCTAGGCATGTTCCTGAAAGAATTAAAGACATCATGTTACAAAGAATCATGCATATCCATGTTTATAGCAGTACAATTCATAATAACTAAATCTTGGAAGCAGCTTATATGTCTATCAACAGATGAAAGGATTAAGAAAATCTGACATGTGTATACAGTGGAGCTACACTCTGTGTTAAAGAAGGATGAACTTGATTCATTTGTAAGAAATTAACACACACCTTGAGATTACAATGTCCAGTACAGCACCTGTCTGGCCAGTATGAGGTCATGAGTATGATTCCCATTTTTTAAAAAAAGGACATTATAATGTTAAGTGAAATAAATCACAGAAATTTAAATATAATGTTCTTAAAATATTAGAAACATAAAATATAAGTAAATTAAGGAGAAAAATAAAAGATTTTTTTTGGTACTGCGGATAGAACTCATGACCTTGCACTTACCAGGCAGGCACTTAAGCCACTGAGCTAAATCCCCAGCCCAAAAAGTAAAAGATTGATAATAGGAAACAGGGAGATAGTTCTTTTGCAAATATAAAGGTGTTCAAGAGTTGAAGGGAGTGGGAAGGAGGATAGGGGAAGAGGATGAAAACAGAATTATGGTGTGTTATGTACATTTATCAACTCCCCATGATCAGCATCATCTTTATATACTGCAAACATGTACTAATAAACTTAAAAATTAATAAAAGAACATGGAGCATGTTTGAATTATGGATAATCACTGTTCTACTGTGAGACACTGATACATTCTTCAAGTGTTTACATATTATTTTCTTCAATTGTCAAATAATTATATTATCTATCTTATAGGTTATTATTGTTGTATACAGTTTAGTTATTATTAATTAACTAACTGCTCCTGTTTTAAAATGATGTTTCATTGTGGAAGTAAAACTTATTACAAAATGATCGTATTGGTTGTGTTCTGTTCCTGACAGGTGGAAAAGATTCAGTACATGAAGAAAGAAAAAGACAATATGTTTAAATTATACTGTGAACCCTTCCAAAGCTGAATCTACAATTTATTTCTACATCTCTGGTGTGAATCTCTCTTCTTAACATATGGTGGAAAATCCTTGAAACGTTTTGAGGTTAAGTTGATGTTACACACCTGAATATTAAAACAATCAAACACCAAACAAAAAAACAGTAAGCAAAGCAAAAACAAAATAAAAAACCAACCAACCAAACAAATAAAGAAAAAAGACAAAAATAAGCAGACTCTTAAAGTCTGTGGGTTGCACTCTTTTATTCTTTTGTGTATTGGTGTAATCAGCTATCAGTACTTATTTGCAGGTCCATCTTGGGAGGTTTGTGTTAAGCTTGACCATTCTGCATATACAAGTTGATTTTTTTTCAAAAGACAAATATGGCCTCTTTCTTTTATGCCAGTATATACCCTTCTTCACTTGCTTCTACGATGGGTTGTACTTTGATTCTGCTCAGCAGGTTTAGAAACCAGGATCCCAAATGGTCTAAAATGTTGATAACAGTATTAGAGTCAAATCTAAACATCCTCTAGTGTTGCTTTTTCTGTTTTTGATTGTGGTTCTTAAGAGATGATTTCATTAAGGAGAGACTAAAGGGAATAGGACCCCAAAAGACAATTAAATTCCACTATTGAGTTGACATTTTACGTTCATTTGAGAGTGTTTTTTTTAAAAAAAGCATTTATTGAAAGGAAGAGAAGCTTCTGTCTAAGACAGACAGAAGGAAATCCTGAAAGTGGATTGCCCACTGAACCTCTGCTCAAGGATGATTTAATGTGCAAAGCTATAAGGTTAAGAGGGCTCAAGGTGGGACAGAAGTATAGTCAACTAATAAGACTACAAATATAGTCATTTAGATAATATTGATCCAATGAGAAGTCACACAGTGGGTGTGAGATGGAACAAAACAATGGTGAACCAATAAGATTACAACAAGTATAGTAGCTACAGTAATGCTGATTAAATGGGGGAGCATATTGGGAAGGAAGTCACGTAGCAAGTGAACATGGGACAGTTAAGGACTTTCTTGGAATGGCTGTGTTAAAGAAGTTTGGTTTACTCCAAGGTACCTATTCAGATTATCAATCACTGCTGTTCATATCTAGGGGAAGTATATGGGTGTAGCCATTATTTTTTTCTGAAGCTTGTACTTCAATGAATGTACCTCTAGCCATAGCCATCTTCTGTACTGACCTTTCCAGGGCTAAGCCCTGTCTGACTGCATGTAATAATTCTGAATTACTTACTACCTATAATATTCTCCACTCTGAAGACATATCCCTAACTCAGGTTATGGGAGAATGGGCATAGTTTTAATGTAGCTGCTTTGAGCTGAGAAGGGTTAATGTAGGGGTGACCACTGTTAGGGGCTTTCTCCAGAAAGTTAATGTAAGGGGCCTCAGATAGACATCATTTGGTTTAGAAGACATAAATTCACTTTACAAGGTTGATATGGTGGGTCCCAGTAAAAGGAGTTTAGTACATTTGTCTTTAGTTCTATCTGCATGATCACTTGGAGTTTGGCAGCCTCTAGGCAAGAATAAACAAATATTTTTGGGAAATTAGAGCATATATAATCAAAGCATGAACACTGGAACAGAAAGGCAGTTTAGGGAAAGAGCTAAGTCTAGAAACTGCTCTTTAAGGACTGGAATGTTGACTGTAACTCATTGGCTCTTAAAACATTCTACACATAGAAGTTATCTATGAGTCTTTTATTTTGTTATAAGTCCTCCAGTTTTAAGTGTAAGAAGATGGAGAGTTTTATGGTTTTGAAGGACAATTTTAGCTAAAGAATTTAAAGATTTTTGTTGAAATTCTATAGATTTTAACGCAATTTTCTTAATGATCCATAACTTTAGTCATCTACTATAGCTGGAAATGGTCAGAATGGTCAGCAGCAATTGATGCCCCTTTTTATATTTAGCTAATGTGACATTGTTTTTATACATTTTTGGTTATAGTTTTCTGCTGGGTTTTTAAGATCAAGTTAAAATGAGAATTGTGCTGATTAAAATTAACCTCTAGCAAGTTCAGTTACATCTCCTTAAGCATTAACTTGTCAATATATATAGAACCTCTCAGCTCCTTTGTCAGTGTCAATTGTCAAGATGGAGCATGTTGTGCTCACTCAGGGAGAGATTTGGACCATCTCTCCCAGCAGTTAGGATTCTGACTAGCTTCCTGAAACACCTTAAGAGGCATGGGAGATCCCACAGGCCTGACTGGGCCATGCCTAGCCACCTCCATTGAGTCCCAGGAGCTGAGGGCATGTTCCAGTGCTCTTGTGCTCACTCATGGAGAGTTTTGGACCATTGCTCCCAGCAGTTAGGACACTGCTCAGTGTCCTAGACCACTGCAGGATGCACGGCAGGTCCCTGTGGGCCTGATTGGGCTACACCCAGCAACCTCCAATCAGTCTTGGGGAGCTGTGCACACACAAGGTGATTTCACGCACCTCCACAGGAAGCATTGGAACATAGCTCAAAACCTGGGAGTACAGGAAAATGTCAAAACAAAACACCAAAATGCAATCTCAAACCTCCATCCCAATCCAAGCAAGCCTAGGAATCATGTACATAGAAGAAAATACAAGCCACACACCTGAAATGACTGAAACGATGTCAATCAAAGTGAAGAAACAACCCAGGAAGCTATAAAAGAACTCAAATCTGAAATAATCTCCCAGGTAAAAGAAGAAATGATAAATGTAATGAAAGAAATGATGAACCCATCTAAAGAAGACATAGGTAAAATTTAGAGGAGCCATGAAAAAAGATGGAAACCCTGAATGAATAACATAAGAAACAAACATAATGCATGAAGCAGATTCAAAGAGATATATAGGAAATAAAAAATTCCATTGAATATTGGCAAAACCGCCGGGGATTTAGCTCAGTGGCTTAAGCGCCTGCCTGGCAAGTGCGAGGTTGTGAGTTCGATCCCCGGTACAAAAAAAAAAAGAAAAAAATAAAGTTGGCAAAACCACCTCAACGAAACTGAAGATAGAATTTCAGACCTCGAAGACAAGATTGCAGATTGCAGCTAGTGAATGGGAAAAAAAGATGTTTTTAAAAATTTTTTTTATTTAAAGAGAAGAAGAAAAACAAACAAACAAACAAAAAAAACCAGAAAGAGGGTAGCAACAATACAGAATTTCAAAGAGGAAAGATATTTTAAAAACAACAAGAAATCAGGAAATAACAATTCAACAGCTGCAAGATGATGCAAAGAAAAACAACATAAAGTTGCTAGAGATAAATGAAAAAGAAGGGGACAACACAAATGATATCAAGAGGATTTTTACAAAAGTAATAGTTCAAAATTTCCCAAACATGAGAATGGAAACTGAAACATGGATCAGTGAAGCATATAGAACTCCAAATAGCCATAACCAAAATAAAACTACACCCATATATGTAATAATCAACATCCCAGAAATCTGACATAAGAACAGAATATTAAAAACTGTTAGAGAGAAGACACAGATTACCTATACAGGAAAGCCTATCATAATCACAGCAGAATTCTCAACACAAACAATGAAGTCAAGAAGAGCATGGAGTGAAGTATTTCAGATCCTAATGGAAAACCACTTCCAACCCAGACCGATGTACCCTACAAAACTGTCCTTCACAATGGGTGGAGAAATAAAATACTTCCATGATAAAGAACAGCTGAAGAATTTCATGATCACCAAACCAACTCTGCAGAGAATACTGAAAGACATTCTAGATAGACATAGAAAACCACTAAGCAAGGCAGACAATTAAACAGAGTGGAAAGTTAAAGAAACAGCAGTAGAAAAATAACTTCTCAAAATAAACTAATATATATCAGTTATAACTATTAATGGAAATGGCCTCAATTCACCAATTAAAAGAAGCAGACTGGCAGAATAGATCTAGAAACAATATCCACCCATATGCAGTCTACAAGAAACTGATCTAACCGAAAAGGAAATTCATAGACTGGAAGCCAAACCATGGAAGACAATACTTCATGCAACAGGAACTCCCCCCAAAAAAGCAAGGGTAGCTGTTGTGTTTGCAGACAATGTGAACTTCAAACTAAGAATGATCCAAAGAGATAAAGAAGGTCACTTCATACTAGTTAGAGGAAAACTTCAAGAGGAAGAGATAACAATCTTAAATATATGTGCACCAAATTCAGGAGCACACATCCATATAAACAAGTACTGACAGAAATGAAAAATCAAATAATTATAACAGGGGACCTTAAAAAGTCATTGACACAAAGGGGCAGATCAACAAGACAAAAAATCAGCAAAGAAATAACAGAACTGAATCATACCTGTGAACAAATGGACTTGACAGATGTATACAGAATATTCCATGCAACATCAGAATATATATTCTTCCCAGAAGTACATGGGACACTCTCTAAAATAGACCATACAATAGCCCAGAGAACATACTAAAGTAAATGCAAAAGAACTGAAATTATCCCATGCATGTTATTGGATCATAGCACCATGAAATTAGAAATTAATGATAAAGGAAACTGTAAAAACTCCCACAAACACATGGAAATTGAATAATACACTCCTTAGTAGCCAGTGGGTCACAAAGGATATTAAAGAAAAATTTAAAAAATCTACAAGCCAATGAAAATACAAATACAACTTACTGGAATCTGTGCGATGGAATGAAAGCAGTCCTCAGGGGAAAATTTATGGCAGTGAATTTTTACATCAGGAAAACAGAATGAACACAAATAAAATACCTGGTGCTACACCTCATACATCTAGAAAAGAAAGAGCAAGTCAATCTCAAAGCCAAAAATGGGAAGAAATTATAAAGGTCAGAGCACAAATTAATGCAATAGAGACTAAGAAAACAATGCAAAGAATAAATGAATCAAAGAGTTGGTTCTTTGAAAGAATAAATAAAATTGGTAAGCCCCTGGCCAACCTTATTAAAAAAAGGAAAGAAAAAACTCCAATTCATGCAATAAGGAATGAAAAGGTTAAAATCACTACAGACTCTGGAAATACAGACGATCATCAACACCTGTTTTGAAAACCTCTACTCTTGATAACACAGAGGAAATGAATAGATTCCTAGAAAATATGAACTACCAAAGCTGGGTCAAGAAGATGTAAAAGTGCTAAATAGCCAAATTTCTATTAACGAAATTTAATATGTATTTAAATCCTTACTAACAAAGAAGATTCCAAGCCAAGACGAATTCACTGTGGAATTCTACAAGAAATTCAAAGAAGACTTAATGCTGACACTTCTCAAAATCTTCAATGAAATTGAAGGGAAGCAATTCTTCCTAAGTCATTCCTGGAAGCAAATATTACTCTAGCACCGAAACCTGAGAATGACCCAAGTAAAAAAGACAACTACAAGCCAATCTCCCTAATGAATACAGATGCAAATTTTGTCAATAAAATATTGGCAAACAGAATGCAGCAAATCATCAAGAAGATTATACACCACAACCAAGTGAGATTCATCCCAGGAATGCAGGAATGATTCAACATATATAAATCAATTAAGGGAATATAACATATCAATAGAGCCAAAAACAAGAATCACACGATCATTTCTATAGATGCAGAAAAATCTTTTGATAAGGTCCAACACACATTCATGATAAGACCCTTACAGAGAATTGGAATAGATGGCCTTTACCTCAATATGAGAAAGACCATCTATGACAAACCAACACCCAGCATTGTATTAAATGGCCAACAACTGAAAGCCTTTATCCTAAAATCAGGCACAAGGCAAAGATGTCCATTATCACCGTTCATATTCAACATAGTGCTGGAAATACTAGCTAGAGCAATTAAGAAAAGAGAGAGAAACAAAAGGAGTAAGGATAGGAAAGAAGGAGTAAGGAAAGGATAAGGAAGAAGTTAAATTACCATTATTTGCAGATGACATGACACTCTACATAGAAGACCCCTAAAACTCCATTGAAAGACTCCTAGATATAGTAAATAAATTTAGTAATGTATCAGGATATAAAGTCAACCATCAAAAATCAATAACATTCATATACAAGAACAATAAAATCACTGAGAGAAAAATAGAGAAAGAACACCCCTCACAATAGCATTGAAAAAAATGAAGTACTTAGGAATCAATGTAATGAAAGAAGTAAAAGATATATTTAGGGAAAATTGTGATACCCTGAAAAAAGAAATTGAAGAGGACCTCAGAAAATGGAAAGACATCCCTTGCTTATGGATAGGAAGAATAAATATTGTGAAAATGGCCATTCTCCCAAAATTATCATACAGATTTAATGCAATGCCAATAAATATACAACTAGTATGCCTCATAGAACTAAAGAAATCATTCCAAAAATTCATCTGGGACCAGAAGAAACCAAGAATAATAAAGGCGATTTTAAGCAACATAGGCAAGGCAGGAGGCATCACAGACCTTGGATTGAAGTTACACTACAAAGCCACTGTAATAATATCAACATGGTACTGGAATAAAAACAGACCTGATGATCAATGGAATAGATTAGAAGATACAACTCAACTACAAACACACTCAGTGAACTTATCTTTGATAAAGGGGCAAAACATGTCTACTGCAAAAAGATAATCTATTTACTAAATGGTGTGGTATAATTGGTTCTCCATATGATGAAAACTAAAATTAGAGCCATGCCTAACACCATGTACTAAACTAAAGTCTAAGTGTATCAAAGATCTAAATATTAAAACAGAAACTCTAAATCTGTTGGAAGATAGACTATGTAAAAATTTTGAAGACATAGAGGTAGATATAGAATTCATGAACAAGAATTATACCGCACAAGAAACACTTCCTGGAATCAATAACTGGGATCACATCTTATTAAAGAGTTTCTGCATGTTGAAAGAAATCTCCAGCATAGTGAAAAGAAAATTCACAAATTGGGGCAAAAATCTTAGTGAACTGTCCCTCAGACAAAGGGCTTCTGTCTAGAATGTATAAAGAATTAAAAAAAAATCAGAGCCTAGAACTTCAGAAACCCAATCCAAGAATGGGCATCTGAAATGAGTACACAGTTTTCAGGTGAAGAAATACAAATGAGAAATAAATACATGAAAAAATGTTCAGCATCATTAGCCATTAGAGAAGTTCAAATTAAAACCACACTGAGATTCCATCTCACTCCAGAAAGAATGGCCAGATTAAAGAAAACTACCAAAAACAAATGCTGAAGAGGCTGCAGAGAAAAAGGAACTCTTCTGTACTGTTGGTAGGAGTGCAGACCTGTGTAGCCACTGTGGAGGTCAGTCTGGAGATTCCTCAAAACCTGGGATTGGAAGTCCCATTTGATCCAGCTATTCCACTTCTAGGCATATTCCCAGAAGAACTGAAAATATCATACCACACTTATATATGTGCACCCATATTTATAGCAGCATAATTTGTAATAACCAGATCTTGGAAACAACCTAAATTTCCATCACCTGAGGAATGGATGGAAAAGATGTGGTATTTTTATACAATGGTTTACTACTCAGCTATAAAGAATGATCACATTGAGATATTTGTAAATAAATGGACACAACTTGAGACCATACTCATAAGTGAAATAAACCAAACTCCCATGTGTAAATACCGTATAGTCTCCCTAGTAAGAGAGTTGCTAAGAGTATATAAGATTTTATGGAAGTCTCCCAGAAAGCAGCATCTCAGGCTGTCCATTTGGGACCCGAAACTCCCGGATGGTACAGTGGCCTGAGCTGTTTGGATTGAAAGTCTGCGCTGCGCGGACCTGCATGTCGGCGTGACTCTTTGGGACTGGTATGCACGCCCTTCATCCGCAGGGAACTGCCTGGAGATCGGCATCTGGGCCAGGTGTGTTTGGGCCTGTAGCCCCGCCCTTCACGCCCAGGAAGTCTCC
>PVJX010045674.1:0-12622 GCA_004027295.1 Dolichotis patagonum | reverse complement strand
GAACAATTCTGTTTTTAAGAGCAAATAATTATTAAATTCAGGAACTGAAAAAGATCAGTTAATTTGGCCAAATAATCATCTGCATACAGTCTGACTTTTTCTTCTGGAAAAGTCTTCAATAGTAATTATTTTTGGTACCATGGAGAGACAGAAAATACATACATAAACATTCCCCTAAGAACACCAAGACTCTATTATGAATACATTCATAGGCCAGTAGTTGGCAACAGCATCCACAGGTATTACCTGTAGTGCTAAGCAACACAGAAATGAGTGAGACGAGTTCCCTTCCAGTTATGATAACAACAGAACCCTGCAGCCTATTTGTACCTTAACAAAAGCAGAAAATAGATTGCAAAGCAAGTTTACGTTCAACAATCAAACAGGAATGAAGGTAACTCATCCTAAAAGACAATATAAGAGCACACATGTGAATTCCAAAAGTGTATCACTTCAACTCAACAAGTCTGCTTCTCAAAGTTTATCCTAAATATATCATAAAAGTATGCAAAGATGTATCCACAAAAATGTACTTTGCAGAGTACTTCAACAGTACTGAAGTGACACCACAGAATGATGTTTTGCAAGAATGACTAAACCATTTGAAAGAATGATATTAAAAAATTTGGGAGAGCTATGTAGAACATAGTTATGAGTAGAGAAATCTGGATATGAAATTTCCAAATTAAAGAGGGTTTTAGAAAGAACATCTGTATATTTGTTTATGTTTGTGTTTTGTGTGCATACATACGTAGAAAAAAATCTATAAAGGTATTTAATAAAATATTAAATGGGTAGTAAGATTAGAAGTTATTTTCAGGTACTTTGCACCTCGTTGCATTGTGTAAACTTCTTTTCAAAGATAAATATACAGAAGTTAAATTTTAGAAAAAACACATAAATTATGAGGACACACATAATAATGTCAAACTGAAATCTAATCATTTCTTCCTGTGTGCTTCTCATTTTGCAGATTCAATCAGCTGTGGATTGAGAATATTTTGGGGTAAAATTTCCTCTGTACTGAACCTGTGCAGATTTTTCTCTTGACATTTTCTCCTACGTAATAGAGTAGAACTATTTATACAGCATTTACATTATGTTAGGCCTTACAAGTAATCTAGAGATTAATATTTAAAGTAGACAGGAGATTGTGCATATTATCTAAGGGACGCAAACATCCTCAGATTTTGGTATCCTCGGGGGATTTTGGAGGATGTACCAAAAGATATAAACAAAATTTCGAGGACCCACTATGTTTATTGTATAGCTCTATGTGCTCACTCAAGTCTGCTGACGTGGTGAACATTAGGGGAAATCATGACTGTATAGAAGCCCTGGAGTTTTTTCCCAGTAGTGTCATCATACACACAGCCCCGTCTCATTTGCCAGCCCTCTCCCTTGCTTGCCTGTTGTGTGAGCAGGTTTCTGGGTATCAGTGGTGACTGCAATAGCAACAAGAAGTGCCGAGCTGTTGGGGAAGTGGACGGGATAGTGATGAGGGGCATGTCCTGCAAAGCACATGGAATTCAGGCAGATATATGCCAACCACATCCATAAATGAATTTATTGGTTAAAAAATAGCCCTGTGAACATTTAATACTGTTCACTCAGCATTCCTTTGCAGAAGAAGGGAGAAAAAAGAAAAAATAGGAAAAGAAACTTGCAGAGAAACAAACAAAAAAAATTTATTTTTCTCTTCCTTTGCTTCCTTCCCTTCTCCCTACTTTCCCTCTCCCCCCTTCTTTATCTTCCTTCCTTCTTTCCTTCCTTGTTTATTTCTTTCTGCAAACTTCAAATTACTTGTAACCTGCCATCTGGATCAAACCATTCCTGGAGAGAGATGTCAACAAGCCTTCCTAGGTGGTGGACTGACATATTTAATCTAAAAGTTTCCCTCACCCACACCCCAGCCTGTATTCTGGTTCTCTTGACATTTTAGCACACAGCGTCCACCTGATGTGCTGCCTTGTTTCCAGCCTCCCCTGGACTCAGATCGACCAGCAGCATAGAGTGGGCCAGTTAAAGCTGCACAACAAACAGAGCCAGCATGTGTAGGTTTTGTTTAAAAGGCATGTAGCTATCCATTTGAGAGGAAATATTGCCATCCTTGTCAGGCTCAGATCCAGTCTGTGCTGGAGAACATGAAAGGACTCTTGGCTACAACAGCAAACCATCACATGCTAATACAACCAAGCCAGATACACTGCTATATATATATATATATATATATACATATATATATTTGCCATTTTCTTTTTTCTTATGTAAAGTTTACCATCATTCCACCCTTATTTTGCAATGGTCAAAGTGATTGCATTACTCTCTCTCTAGGAGTGGAGAAGTCAAACATTTTATAACTCTGAAAAATTTGGAATATACTTCATTAAATATCTCTCTGCTCTATCTTCTACATGTCTTTATATATAAATACAATGTCTATCTCTGTGACATGCAGCTAGGGTTGAAGTCTTTCACTCCATTTGAATTTTGAAAATAGAATTAGCAAACTCAAATGTTTTTTTTCAAAGCAGTTTGGAAGTGAGGCATTGTGAGAAAAGTGAGACACAAGAAAAGCAACAGTGAACTCAGAATGTCAAAAAATAGACATAGGGTAGTATACCTAAAGTCCTATGTCTCCAGAATTACCACTACACATTGATCTGGAAAAGTCCAGCCCACACATCTCCAACCATTGGACAAGATGGCCAGAGAAGGCCCCACAGTTTGTAATGCCATTAGTTCGGTTTTGAGGTTATTCAGATGTTTTAACAACATAGCTACTAACAAGCTTTTTTGTGAAATATTAATTTCCATCTATGTTATTGTTATGACACTCAGTTGCAAAGGGGAAAGAATCAAATACACAATAACTGCACATGCTGTGGAATTTTATAGACATTCACTCCTCTTTCCAGAAGAGAATTTCTTTAACTTTCATATCCAAGTATGTAACAATGTGCCTAAGAAATAAGGGGAATAGCTCTGAAAAAAAAATAGCACATAACACAGACGTTAAAGCAATAGCAATTGGCGACAGCATCCACAGGTATTACCTGTAGTGCTAAGCAACACAGAAATGAGTGAGACGAGTTCCCTTCCAGTTATGATAACAACAGAACCCTGCACCCATATTTTTACCTTAACGAAAGCACAGAATAGATTGCAAAGCAAGTCTAGGTTCAGCAATCAAACAGGAATGAAGCCCTCTTCCCCCAAACAAAAAAGAAATAATTGCTACTGGTGGCTTGTACTGGATACTAAGAGTTAAGAGACAAATATTTTTTTGCAAAAGACCACAAGGAAGCAAAACTAAAATAAATTGCTCCTGGCTCTAGACATTCTTTGTGCATGGGTAATGGCTGTCTTATACATAATCTTCAGGAAAACAAATGGTTCAAAAGCAAACCAAAACAAGCACATCATGGGGAAATCTTTGCCTGGCCCTGAATGAAATATTTCGGGTCTCCCAAGCTGGTGTCCCCGGAAGCTGGTGTCCATGGTTTAATAAAGGTTTTAGAATCTGCCTTGCAGTATTTCTAGCTTTCTCTACAATTGAATCAAAACACAAAGAACCAAGTTGTAATCCAATTTTCTAAATTGGTACCCTGCTGGAAATTAAAATCAATGCTATTGTAGACTTTTTTTTAAAATGAGTGTTCATTTAGCTTTTATACCGTTCCAAACACAAGCAACCCTGAAGAGGTCTGTTTACTGAGATTTGATTTGGGAATTTCAGATCTGTCTTTTCCTACCTCTGCCAAGTGAATCCCACTCCTCCCCTACCTTTCTCATGGGCCCTGTAGGATTTCCTCCCTCCTTTACACCCAAACACAGAAGTGAGGTGTGAAAAGCTGTTAAATCCCCTTAATGTACTGAGAAAGGAAGCTCTTTGGCCATTTTTAATATTCCATGATATTAGAGTAATTCATTTGAGTTCGTGCTAATGACAGTAAATCTCTCATGCTGACAAGTTGTGGTCAATTATCGTTTCTACAGTCTTTTAAATCCAAAGCACTAGGAAGTACCTCAGTGTTGGAAACCTGTGGCTTGCTTATTTCAGTAGAAGAGCCAGCAGGCTGGAGCAGCTCTCTCAAGGTTATATTGCCACACTCCTCGCCCCCAGACAGCCTTTCCAGGGCCAGCAAGTGCTGGTATACTTCCGCTGGAATTTGCATGTTTGAAGGAAATGAGTTAAATAAAGTGGTGTGTTATTTATCCTTATAATGAGTGGTTTAACAGCGACAATTAGGAAGGAAATTCTACAAGCCTGAACTCCAGTTACTTATTACTGCCACTGAAACTCAATTAAAGTATACAACTAATTACAGGGATTGGGATCATCTGTCATCTGGCAGATCCTATTAGAGGGAAGAGGGACTTGGTTTGTTTTTAAAAGTGTGTGATGTAAACTCCATTATGTTGGTTAGTTTTCAGTTTATGGAGTGGGTGAGGGGGTTTGCAGTATATGTCTGCAGATCTGTTCACTTGGAAGAGCAGTAGAAATGTTGGCTGGATTTCCATCTAATCTTGGCTGTTGCACAAAGAGCAAGAGTTGGCCAGGTGGTGAGTGGAGAAACATCCACTCTGCCAGAGCAGTCACCTAGAATCTAGTAAGTCTGTGGTGGCTCCTCGTTGCCCATCACAGTGAATCCTTATTTCTTGCCCACTATCAGGACAACCTGCTTCGCTGCCACTCCCCGTTGTGGCCTCAGTCAGCTGCCTTTCACAAATGCTATCATCATGATTCAAATGATGACCAAGCTTTTACTTAACCTATTACTAAATATGCATTTCTCTCTCTCTCTTCTGCACGCCCTAATACTGTCCTGCCCTCAGGTGTCAGTGCACTTCTTTCCTTCTATAAGCTGTGTATGTACTTCAGAGTTCATTGCTCAGTGGTTTTCAGATTAAGGACACCTACCAGGGGCTATATCTTAAGTCACTACTTCTGGCTCAGCACTGTGGCTACAGTTACAGCTCTAAAGTGATGACCTCCTAATTTTTGGCTTCTGCTAATGCTGTAGTTTAGTCTCATGTTTGGTAAAATGTCTTAGTCAGAATTCTGTGGCATACTTTTTCAGTCCCTCCTTTGGATCAGCAGTGTGTTCAGAATGACTGCATGGAACAGGATGCCTAAGCTCTGATTTTTCACTCTTCATATCTTCCTACATTGTCCCCGCAGAAAAGCTGAATCTGCTCCCACTCCCTGCACAAATTGAGGCATCTCTCCATGTTCATAACTTCTTCCTTACACAGCATTACAGGAAGATGGCCATTAAAGCACACATTAATAGAGAAAAATTGAAGCTTTGCCTCTCCACATAGCTCTCCTCAGAGTAAACCAGGTGACCAAGAGAGGAAAATATTTTTCAAATGATCTTCCAAAAGACTTCAGAGCTTACATAAAGTCCAAGGTTTATTCAAGGGATGGGCAACTTGGGTTAGCCAGCTAAATTAGAGTCAGCCAGACAGTGGGGTCATCTGGCCATGTTTGGTTTGAATCAAGTCCATTTCTGTATTTCAAACCCCCAGACAGTTATTGGAATTTTAACCTTCCTTTTCACAGTCATTTATGGCTTAAAAGTTCATTTCATCTTGGAGTAAGACTTCCCAGAGGACCTATTTTTTCATTCTCCACTTTCATGGCATGTCCTTTGGCATCTCATGCTCTGCACCTGTGGTGTTTGTATTTCACATCCCTTCTAGAATTTTCCTCTAATACAGTGTTTGTATAAAAGTAAATATTCTAAATGTGTCCAAGGAACTGGCTAGGAAGAAACAGGAAATCTGACTAATGGGAAAATCCACAAAATATTTTCATTAAAGCTTTTTGCTGTTTTTCACAATGTTGCCTATAACAAAGTATTGAAAATAGAATATTATCCAGTATTAAACATAACATATCAGATCATTTCAAAGAACCTCTTAAAACTCTCCAATATTTTGAATTCTCTGGGCATAATCAACACATTGTACTGAAACTATTATACCTCCATTGCCAGAACTATGTCACCAACTTTTAGAGTGTGGTACCATATGTCTCCCTGGTGGTTACCATAGACACCTTTAGAATGAATATTTAGTTATATAAGTATGTAGGGGGTACAAGACTTCCAAAACACCAAGATAAACATTGTCCGTCTTCTGTTTTTCACAAGTCTGAGTAATCATCAGAATTCTCAGAAAGCTCTAACAGTACATATCTAACCCTCTCCCTACACTAATTTTGGTCTGCATAGAGGCCCAGAATTGTGTTTCTTAGAATGCATCTAGACACCTCTAAAGATGAGCCAAACTTGGGAACTGTTGGTCTAGTATGGAGAACAAAGTTTTATGCTTTTATGCCTCTTTTCCTATATATAAATTATCTCCCTTTGTTGTTACTGTATGAGGAGGGTAACATTTCCTGCAGGCTACAAATAAGGATGTGAAGCCTCAAGAGCTCACAACGTTGGTGAGGTCAGAGCCTGGATGTGAGCCAGGATTTCCATCTAAAAGCTCTGCAGTGTTTCCATATCACCAACCCCTCCTTAAGAGTGGTGACCCAGGTTGGTTCTGTCAAATAAAAAACAACAAAGCATGGTCATCGTTAAGTGAACAGCAAGTGCATTCAGGTCCCCAACCCTAGATTCTTTGTGAGAGACAAATAAAAAGAAAAATATGGTGTTTTCCCCAAAAATGACAGTAGGAAAAAGAACTATTATAGGGACAGGTCTTCCCAGTGATGATAAGCAATGGAGGTTATTTTCTTGTGGTTGAGTTTTTCTGGGAAAATAAATAAGTCAACCAACAATCAATCCTTATGAGTGAACTAAGGTTGGTACATTTACCACATGGTCCCTTGGTAAGGATGGCACAGTGATCCAGACAGTAAATGCCATCCTGTAACTGTACATAGTTCATGAATTCAGTTCTCTCTGGGTTGTCACCAGTCCACTTTGCTTTATTCTACAATCTGCAGTGCTGTGGAGATAACTCATTAAAGTTACTATTACCCTGTAATCCAATATGACATTAACAGGACATTTGATAACACACAGATGAAAATTCCAGTTGCCTCTTTGAATTAGTAAAAAAAGTTTCATTCTGCAGTGACAAACTACAAGACAGCATCATCAGTAAAGGGCACCTCTATGTCCTATGCAGGCATATACACAATCAGACTTTTTGTCATCACAACACTAATAAGAAAAGGTCAGGAGTTTGATAGTAGGGACACAGAACTATCCCATTGTTCAGGGATTTGGTACCTTCAACCTGGGCAGACAGAAATGAGGCTCTGTGAAACACAGAGAGGGCTTGTGCTGGAAACACACACACACACACACACACACACACATGCACATGCACACGCACACACTCACATGCATACACACATGCATGGAGATAACTCACTAGAAAAATAAGCAGGAACAAATGAAAACTTTTAGTATTTGATCTCAGTTAAATTTCAGTGGGAATATTTCTGCAAAAAGGAGCATCTCTTCAAGCTTTTTCATTCTTCCTATTCTACCTGGTGACAATAAGTTTGACCAGAAGAAGGTGGGGAGGGAAGATCACAGAGACATTCAAGAAACATGACTGACAGTGTTTGTGTGCATAACTGGAAAGGTTAGTGTTACGGCAAAGGTGGCATTCTATGATGTCTTTCCCTTTGCTGTGTCTTGGGTTGGAATTTTCTAGCTTGAGGAGCTAAAGTCAGACTCAATGGAATCACTGAATTATACATATTATATATAAATTCAGACTACCTTTTAAGTAATCACTTTGGAAAAGTGTTTGCTTGATGGGAACCTATCTCCTCCCTCCTTTTAAATGAGCTTCATGGCTAAGGGCACATTCACTCAACCATAAAATATATATTTACTAACATATATTATTAATGAGGTGCCACTACTAGGATGAGATGTGGCAGTGAAGTGGCCAGGAATATCCTGGAGAGGAACAGCTTGAAGAAGAGCCAGCTGCAACTCTAACTAGACATGAGCAAATGCTGGGAGAGGAGGGGCTGTACTAGTCTCTGAAATCCATACAGTGAAAGTCTGAAATCTGAGCACTGAATCACACTATCTCCCATACCAATAGTTACTCTTTTTTGTGATCAGGGAGATTCATGGAATCTTTAGTAGCAAATGCTCCATTCAGAGTGGTGGAACATAGAACTTTTATGTTGATATGGGACCATTTATGGATTTTTATTGAGAATTGAATTTTGAAATAAACAAAAGTAAGACCTCCTGTAAGATACTGAACAGGATCCATGAACACAGATCAAAGTGGCCACACATAGTCTAATCAGTGTTTGTGGTGAGCTGGCCTGGTGTCAAAGGACAATGATGAAACTGGCAAATATACTGCTTATTCATCTGGGCTGGTGGCCTACTGTTTCCATCTCATTGTTTTAGTAAAGGTCTACAGTTATAGTCATTCATGGTAAGAAGAAGAAGAAGGAGGAGGTGGAGGCAGAGGAGGAGGAAGAGGAGGAGGAGGACGAAGAGGAGAAGGAGGAGGAGGGGGAGAAGGAGGAGGAGCGGGAGAAGGAGAGACAGTAAATAAAATACTTTAAAAGCCAGGTGATGCAGCAGGTGTGGTTTTTGAAAAAACTACAATCTCTAAAGTGTTGATATTAATCTTTGTATTAGGGCCTCACCATGAAATGCAAACATTCTACAGTATTTTACATAAACATGTGCTCTGTAAGGAGAGCATTTCCAATGTGTTATGTCTAAAAGACTGGGCATTGCTTTAAAGAACTTTCTGCTGGAAGGCTGAGAGATCCTTTGTCCTCAGTTCTACCGCTGAACCCTGTGTAAGCACACAGATTAACTGTCTAAACAGAGCTCTGGACATACTGAACGCTTCCATATAGCAACCCCAATTGGCTATGTGCTCTTTATAGCATCAGTTTCAAACTCACTCAACTCTTTAAGATATGATTGTTCATGACATCATTGCTTCTTTGAGTGATTTCTTAGAGTAGTTGTGGAGATAGATCATTATATGTCATTAAACATGTCTGCTTAGCTTAATGAAATTGCTCATATATTTTTGGTAATATGAACAATCAGTGAACACAGTCTCTCTACAATACTTAATATCTCATATTCTTTATAGTAAAAAATAAAAGTTTAACGTGTACAAATAAACAGCAAACTGATATAAAGTATCCCCAAAAGAAATGGAATCTGACAGTTTCTTGGAAACAAATGTAATTGAAACATTATTCTGTAATTCTATTTCAAAACATGTTTAAATTTCAGATCATGGATTCCTTTTTTTTAAAGTCTTCTAGAGGCAATCTTTGTTAGGCTTTCAATTATTTTAGATCAAGAAAAAAATTGTCTCATAGTTTTGTGGTGGAACACTCTAGACATTTACTAAGTCCTTTTGTTAACAGGTTGAGTTTAATTTGGGTATTTTCTTGTTGGCTTTTTGTCTAGTTGACCTATCTAACTGTGAAAGTGAGGTATTATGATCCCTCATTACAATTATGTTAGTAATTATGATTTTCCATGTCTGTTGATACTTGTTTTATGTATTTCAGTGCCCTGGTGCTTGGTGCATATATACTTATGACTTCTATCCCTTCATCTTGGAGTATTCCCTTAACAAGTATGTGGTTACCTTCTTTGTATCTTTCAATTAGTCTTAGCTTGAAGTTTGCATTTTCTGCAAATAGAAAAGCTACCCCTGCTTTTTTTTTTTTGGGTTCTTGTAGCATTGAGTATTGTTTTTCCACCCTTTGACTTTTAGTCTATGAATTTACTTTTGAGATGAATGTGTTTTCTGAATGAACTGTTTTGTTGAATCTTGTTTCTTGATCCATTCTGCCAGTCTATTTCTTTTGATTGGTGACTTGAGACCATTTGCAATGATGGTTATAACTGACACATATTGATTTATCTCTTTTATGTTATTGTCTTGTTGTTGGTTCCCTGTCTTTCCCCTCTGTTTAATTGCTTGCCTTGCCTGGTGGCTTTTTTCTGTTGGTGTTCTTTTGATTGTGTTCTGTTTTCTCCTTCTAATATATCATTTGGAGCAGCTGATGAGCTGGTTTGGTGGTTATGAATTTCCTCATGTGTTCTTTCTCATGAAGTATCTTATTTCTCTATCAATTTTGAAAGATAGTTTTGCAGAGTATACCAATATGAGTTGGAAGTTGTTTTCTTTCAGGACTTGGAACACCTCACTCCAAGCTCTCCTTGATTTGAGGGTTTGTGTTAAGAAGTCTGCTGTGATTTTGATGGACTTGACTTTATAGGTGATTTGTTTCTCTTCTCTGTTGCTATTAATATTCTGCTTTTGTGCTGTTTTTCTGGAATCTTGATTATTACATCTTCATGTAGATTATTTTCATCATCACTGTTTGGAGTTCTATATGCTTCTTCATCTATGTTTGGGAAGTTTTCTGCCATCATTTCTGTGAAGAGTATTTTTTTATGTCTTTCATACTGTCTCCAGCTTTCTCATTGACCCCAATCAATCTTATGTTGCTCTTCTTTGCTTCATCTTTCAGCTGTTCAATTAATTTTTCATAGTCTCTAGCTATTTTTAAGATATCTTTCTTTTCAGGGTCCTTAGTCCCAATCCTGTTTTCTAGATCTAATATTCTATCCTCGTCTTCATTTTTTCTGTTGTGTACACTTTCAATAGAGATTTTAATCTCTTGGATTTCTGTTTGAATCTGTTTCATAGATTCCATTTATTTCTTGTGTTGGACATTTGTTTTCCACCATTTTCCTAACATCATCTTCTTTTTTTAATGTGTCTGCTCTAACATCTTTTATATTGAGCATCATTTCTTTTTCTACCTAAGAGAGTACTTTTTAAATTTTATTTTATTTAAAGAGAAGAAAGAAAAAACAAAACAAAACAGAATAAAGGGTAGCAACAATACAGAATTCCAAGGAAAAAAGGAAAAGAACAACAACAAAAAAACCTAAGAGATTATTACTTGACAAATTACATACTGACTTCTTGGAAATAGTTGTCCAAATTATAAAGTTAAAACATGTGAAGTAGACATTCAAACAGTGAGTCTGTTAATAGTTCTGTTCCACGATCTGACAAAAAAACCCAGCAATATGGTCATCCATCTTACCCACTCAAATATACATTCAATTATATCAAAAGGGTAAAATTAAACACAACAAAACAGAACAAAGCAGATCACAAGAAAGCAATGTAAGGGACATGAACTCCAAGACTAGACAATCGGAGATATTCACTCTCTATCGTATTGATTCTTGTTTTCTTCCAAATAGTTGTCCATATTGTCACATACAGGGAATTCACATGAAACAACGTAGTATGGAATTGATCTGAGCAGGACGAGGAGGGTATTTCAGGTCTTCAAGACCAGACAACAGGGAAGCCAAGAATGGCTGTCATAGTGTCTCTCATTCTCTTAAAAACAGCTGTCCATACCTTCATGTGTGTTGAGCTTAAACAAAACAAAACAAGCTAAAATCATTTTGAACAAAGAATGATAATTTTGCTGGATTACACATCATGACATTATGGAATCAGCACTGGGGACTGTAGTGTCTCTTTTTCTTCAAAGTAGTTGTTCATTTCAACATGTGTTATATAGTTGGTTCTTGTAAACTGTTTATAAGCTCTACACATGCATGAGTCTATAAATGTATATCTATCTTTTCTGTATTAGAGGTAAAAACAAAACAAAGCAAAATAAAACAAAACAATTCCTAGAAAAGCATGAAGCAAAAAAGTCATATATAACTGCAATACAAGGTGATCTACAATGGTTACCATGATGTCTCATCAGTATATAACAATGTTAATAAAAACAAAGCATTGGAGACATTATAAGACTACAAAAGCAAGTAATAATCAAACCAGAGTGGGTATCTTAATGAATCTTGTCATCTTCAGTGTAGTTACCTATACTCTTAGACTTGATGCTATCAATCGTAACAGATTTAAATAAAATCAGTCAATACAGAGTAGCAATCTAACAACCCAGATTCAAATAAGATCAGTCATAATAAGACAGTATAAGTTATAAAGGGCTTCAGATTAAGTTGATAGGAAATTAGGGATGATTACCATAATAGGTCCTCTTATTTTTGGAATAGCTGACCATGTCCTCAAGTCTAGCATAAGTAGACAAACTGGAACAGCATGTAATCCATCCAAGCAGAGTGATGAGAATAATGTAAATTTTAAATCTTGTTACCCAATTAACGATATCCACTGCCTTCCTTTTTTAGACCATTCCTCCCCTTTTACTCCCATGGGGTGCACTGCTTGTTTTGGGTCGCACTGCCTCCCTATATAGAGTATCTCAATGGACCCTATCTCCTGACCTACTCTGCCTGTGTTTCTCTCTGTTAATATTTCAAGGCCATCTATACTAGAGATTACAGCCAATCTTCTCTGTCTTATTTCTGCTTTTCTGTTTTTCTGCCATTGGTTGTCTATTTTTCTGTTCCACTCCACTGTCTGCCCCGTTCACTGAGGCCTCTCTGCCATTGTTCCTGAAATGCTCATATTCTTGTTCTCTTTCTCTCTAAAATGTCCTTCAGTATTTTTTGTAGGGTTGGATTGGTGGTCACAAATTCTCCAAGTTCCTCTTTGTCATGGAAGCATCTTGTTT
>PVJX010045673.1:0-12633 GCA_004027295.1 Dolichotis patagonum | reverse complement strand
GCCCCCAGAGAGGGGAGGAGTTCCTTGTTCTCCTGGCACCCCGAGTCAACTGCACAGTGCAGGTCCCGAGGCACCAGGGTCTCTCCCCTGCAGGTCCCCCAAAGTCCACCATACTCACCTGCTATTTTCTTTCTGATGAATTGAGCATTCCATTTCCAAAGTTCTGAAATGGCCAACAGACCACAGAAAGAATTCTCTTTAGGCTCCTGTTTGAAACCAGCAGCTACAGCAATCTGCTGGCCTTGCTTCAGGGCCACCATTAAATATTTCAACATTAACATCTATTTAGTGACTTTAGGTGTGTGGGCTGGGGACAACTCTGAGAGGTTAGCATTTTAATTTTAGCTGCAAGTAGTAAAAATTTCAAGTGGTCTACATGGAAATGGTAATTTATGAATCTGTTTTCATAGGCTTTAGGTATAGTTTGATTCAGAAGTTCTCAATATTTGCAGGATTCTGGCTCCATTTCTCTGGAGTTTGTCCTGATCTGTGTGGTCCTCTGACCCCCAGGCAATAATCCTCATCATCTGGGGCTGCCATATTATCCAGAGATGGAAGACACTGGGGTCCAACATTTCAAGCCAAAAGTTCTCAGTCACTCTGATTGGATGAATTTGGGTCACACCACCCTACCAATCACAATGCCAGAAAGATGGAGCCTCAATTGGCCAATCAAATGCCACCTCTGGAGCTCAGAGCAGTTGATCCCAGTCTAATTTTTTGTTCATGTGAGGGGAGGGCAGTTCTGAGGAAATCTGTCAGGAAGGGGGAGAGGAGACTGGACAGGTTATGTCCAGTCCCTGTCCACCTAATGGCCTCAAGCTTCAGCACCTTCCCAGGGCCTTGGGTAGAGTAACTATAGGGCCCTCCCAGAGAGGCAGTGGAGTGGGGACCTGGACAGAAGGGAGCTGGGCTGCACTGAAACCTGGGAAAAGGGAGAAGGAGGTGGTGGGAAGAATGCTTAGGAGGCTGAGAACAGTTTGGGGCTTGCAGGCCATGGAGAGTTAGGAGTAAGGGAGGCATTTAGAAGACCCCGAATGAGGACCAGGGAGAAGTAGCAGATTTGGAAAAGATCCTGAAGCCATTTAGGATGACAGTGGGTGTGAGGCGTCTGGAAGCCATCCAGGAGCTATGCATACCCCAGACCTGGGCCCAGGTTGATCAAGCAGGTATCACTGTAGTCACCAGTCCAGACTTATCTGTCACAAAATCAATACTATCAATGATGGAAGGGAGAATGTGATGCCAGAAGGTTTTGTTTTCTCCTTTTGTTTGGATTATTTCCAGGAACACTTGTGAAGGTCTAACAGGAACGTTCTATCATTATGTCCATGTCACAGATGAGGGAACTTGGGTGTGTGACCAAATTTCTTCTTATAAAGACTCCAATCAGATTGTAGGCATAGGGACCAGCTTTACTTTAACTCAACCACCTCTTTTCAAGGCCCTATTTTGGATCCAAATGCAGGCATATTTAGAGGGATTCAAATTTTGGGCTTCAATATAAATTTGGGGTTAGGGAGGAGCATAAACCAGCCCAAAGTGACATACAGGTTCAAAACAATCCTTTGAGAATCCTAATGATAATTTTGTAAAAATAAAAAACCTGCTGGGGATTTAGCTCAGTGGCATAAGCGCCTGCCAGGCAAGTGCAAGGTCAAGAGTTCAATCCCCTGGGGGGGGGGAAGACAACCAATCCTAAAATTCATGTGGAATTTTAGGGACTCCAAATAACCCAAACTATTTTGAAATAGCAGAACAAAGTTGAATTTCCTGATTTCAAAATTTAAAACAGTCAGGTGCAAAGTCACACACCTGTAATCCCAGTACTTGGATGGCTGAAGTAGGAATGTTGCCATGAGTTTGAGGCCAGCCTGGGCTACATACTGAGTTCAAAACTAGCCTGAACAGCCACGTGTGGTAGTGCATGTCTGTAATCTCAGCATTTGGGAAGCTGAAGCAGGAGGATTGTTGTGAGTTTGAGGCCAGCCTGGATTACAAAGTGAGCTCAAGGCCAGCCTGAACTGCATAGTAAGACCCTGTCTCAAACAAACAAACAAAACAACAACAAAAAGACTAGCCAACTATGTAGCAAGATCCAGTCTCAAAAAACAGACAAAAATGTCAAAATTTGGCGTAGTGGTGCACATCTGTAACTCCAGCACTCAGGAGGCTGAGGTAGTAGGATCACTGTGAGTTTGAGGCCAGCATGGGCTATATAATGAGTTCAAAGCCAGCCTGAACTGCATGGCAAGACCCTGTCTCAAAAAAAAAAAAAGTCAAAACTCACAGGTATAGTATGAAAATAGTGTGGTAGTGACATAGAGATAGGCATATAGGCCAAAGTGACAGTCAGAATAAATCATCACATATGTGGTCAATTAGGTCTTTTTTAGGAGGTGGGTGATGTGTTCAATGACAATCGTTTCCTTCCACTCAATTATTTAAAATATTTAATCATATTTGTAGTATTAGGAATTGAGCCCATGGGCATTCGGCCACTAAGCTACATTCTCAGTCCCCCTTTAAAAATTTCGGCAGTCTGGCTAAATTACCCAGGCCAGCTTCAAACTTGTGATTCTCCTGCTTCCCCCTTTGGAGTAGCACGAATTACAGGTGTGCCACTGTGCCCAGTTAAAATAGTTTTACTTATTTATTTTTGTACCAGGGATCAAACTCATGACTTAGTGCTTGCCAGTTGGGCGCTTACACTGCTGAGCCAAATCTCCAGCCCAATAGTTTTATTTTTGCTAAGGCAGGAGGATCACAAGTTTAAACTCAGCCTAGGCAACTTGAGGAGTTAGAGATTTTGTCTCTAAATAAGAATAAGTCAAGGGTTAGGAGTATAGGTAGATGAGGGTGTCTGCCCCAACATTCTAAATAGTGGGAGCAGAACTGGCTTTAAGAAAAGAAAAGATGAAGCCTGAGGTGGTGGTACACACCTGTAATCCTAGCACCTGAGGCTGAGGCAAGAGGATGGCTGTGGGTTCAGGCAAGCCTGGCATACATAGTAAGTGTAAGGCCAGCATGGACTATATAGCAAGATACTGTCTCAAAAACCCAAATTAAAAAAAAAAAAACATGAATAAGCAAATGTAATATCTATGCATCAATGGAGAACGTAGGCATTCGGATTAAAAGCCTCTGCTTCTTCGTGGCATTGAGCCATAGGACTGGATTTTTGTAAATTGTTTTGGTGTGTGTGTGTGTGTGTGTGTGTGTGTTTATTTGTAAGAGATTGGAGAAAAATGTCGAAATATTTTATACATTGAGAACGAGATTGGAGAGATCTACGTTCAAATTCTCGCGGGTAGCCCTTCATAAATTTACCCACGCTCTACTAGCTTGTCTATAAAATTATCGTTGTCCAAACGGCTCCACATCGCCATCTCTTGGTTTACAGAAACCTATGGAACCTCGAAGATAAAAATTTAGCGTTCTGAAAACAAGGCTGAAGCCAGGGCAGCCATATTAACTACTGGAGTTGGGCGGTATTATGAGACAGCTGTCATTTTCAGTTGGGACAAACCGACTTCCGGTCACCATTTTGAGTGACAGCAAAGGCGGAGCGCCAAGTGACATGTTCGTTAAGGGCAGGGCTTCGAGGGCTCCCTTGCGGCAGCGACCGCACACCACCCTCCGCCGACACAGGCCGGCAGCTTTAGCTCCGCCCCCGGTTTTGGGCTCCACCTCCCAGTCCCACTTCCGCCGGCGAAAGAGCGTTCGTAGGCGTCGCTGCCGTAAACCAGGCGGGAGGTTTGCCGCATCACGGAAGATGGCGGCTGCGACGGTGGACGGGGCGACCGGGGTCTCGAGCACCGCTGCGACCTCGGGCGCGATCCTGCAGGCAGCAGCCGGCATGTACGAACAGCTTAAGGGCGAGTGGAACCGTAAAAGCCCCAATCTTAACAAATGCGGAGAAGAGCTGGGCCGCCTCAAGGTAGGAGTTGACGGGTCCAGGGAGCCACGGGCTTGCGGGGTCGCTTCCAGGGGTCGGATCCTAGCCGGGTTCCGTGCCACCGCATAGACCATGGTGTTCACGTTAACAAGGCGGACTGGGATCCGAAAGGGCCGGAGATTTGGAATGATTGTAGTGGGAGTCTGGAGGGGTCAAGAAATAAGGGGATGGGGATAAGCTGAAAGCAGCTCCATAGGATAGCAGAGGCTGAGCGAGACGGAAAGACTAGTGAGGGCAGAGTCTAGAGACGGGGTAAAAGTTTGGTGCTCGTGGGCCTTTCTGATTGTAGGGGCAAAGTGGAGATACCGTGAATTTTTTTTTTTTAAAAACACTGTTTCCAGACATGGCTAGGGAATGAGGACACAGCTCTAGAAAGCAAGAGGCTGAGATGTGGGCGTGTGTGTAGGGAATGTGTACTTAAGACCAGGGCCAAGTGAGGGTCTGAAAGATCTGGGGTTTAGGGATGCATCTCCGTGGGCAAGGGACCTAGCCAAGTTGTAGAGGCAGAACAGAATTTGGAAAAAACTAGAGTATGGGATTCAGGTTGCTTCAGACCCAATGTTTTTGGGAGAGCATATAAATAGTAGGCAGAACAAAGTTGCTGAGTCTACTAAAGAATGATATTTGGGCTGGGTCACCTGAGAAAACTAGTGCCTCACGTACCCTGGTGTAGATTTGGGGGGTAGTCCAGCTGTTCCTTCCCAGATAGTGTGGGGAGAATTGACACCCCTGTGACTCTTATGGGTGGAGTACTGTCTCTTCTGTTTTCCCAGTGGAGCTATTAATACTTGTAATATGAGGTGATCCTAGATGAGCACATGCTGTGTGCTCAAGTCCCATTCCAAGTACTTTATGAGGACTGACTTTTAATATTCATAACAGATTTATGAGTCAGGGATGGTGATTAGCTCTATTTTTCAGGTGGAAACACCAACAGCCAGAGAAGGTGGGTAAACTGTATTTGAAGTCGCATCTTCTTTTCTTCTGTCCTTCTTTCCCTCTTCATCAGCTGGTTCTACTGGAGCTCAACTTCCTGCCAACCACAGGGACCAAACTGACGAAACAGCAGCTCATACTTGCCCGTGAGTGTCACCCGGTTTGAGTGGGGGCACCCAATGGGTTGGAGTTTGTGCAGCGCTGTTGGTCAGGAGAGCGACTCTAGTCACCTCCTGAGAGCCCACTGTGTCACCCACAGGTGACATACTGGAGATCGGCGCCCAGTGGAGCATCCTACGCAAGGACATCCCCTCCTTCGAGCGCTACATGGCCCAGCTCAAATGTTACTACTTTGACTACAAGTGAGGATGGGCCCTGACTTGAATGGGAAGGGCTAGTGGCAGTTCTTTTATCTCTGTTGCTCTAGCCACACATGTCATCTTTTTTCTCCCATGAATCCCTGTGCCTATGATTGTCTGTGTCTTCAGAGAGCACAGGGTCAGGGAGTTGGCTTGGAGGTCCTGAGACTGGGGTTATGCAATCTTGTTCCTGTAGGACTCCAATCCATCATTTCCCCTTACCATGTCCACACTCCATCTCCGCTGCCCAGGGTTGCCACCATCTCTTTACCTCCAGCCTTGTTCCCTCTGATTCATGTCCTGTAGCAGCCACCAGTCTCTTTGTGACACTTAACTTTTTTCCTTTGTAGTGCTGGGGATCAAACCTAGGGTCTCACATGTGCTGGCAAGCTATCTACCACTGAACTACAACACTGCCCAAAACCCCAGCACTAAAATTTAACCTTCTTAATCATCTGCTCAGCACCTGTCATGGGTCTCAATAGCACTCAGGCTGGAGACCAAGTTCTTTCCTGTGGGTTCCCCTCCTTCGACCTTTCTGCCTGTGCCTCCCTCATCCCTTTACCTGTCTTTCCCACTGGACTGTGAACTTCCTAAAGACAGAGCCTGAAGCTGTCTTGGGCACTGCTGTATCCTCTGCACTGCCTAACTCAGGGTCAGGTCAAGAGTTGGAACTCACTGGACGTATGAGGAATGTAAAACTGAATGATAGCTGCATATGGTGGTACATATGCAGCTATGTACCTATAATCTCAGCACTTGGGAGGCTGAGGCAGGAGGATTGCTGCAAATTTGAGGCCAGCCTGGGCTACACAGTGAGTTCAAGACCAGCCTGAACTACATAGTGAGATTGTATCTGAAAAAAAACAAAAAAAGCACAACAACAAAAACTGACACCTGCTTGGATTAATGATAAGAATTTGAAGTCAGTGAGATGGGTTTGAGACATCCTGCCATTTAATGATTATGTGGTCTTTACCTCTCTAAGTCTCATTTCCTCCACAAAGTAGAGGTAATGATTCTTTATATAATCATAGTCAGCACTTATGCAGTGTTTATTTTACCTGGATTGGGTTGTTTAATTCACTTTATCTTTACTCACTTAACCTACCTCTATGAGATGGATACTATGGATCCATTGACCCATTTTACATTTGGGAAAATTGAGATTCAGTCACTTGATTGAAGCTAGTCACTTGCTTGTGACTTCCTTGGGCCCTGTGGGTAGGCCTCAGTGTCTTCATCTGAAACTCAAGATCTTGTGTGCCTTCAAGGGGACATTAAGGTCCCTGGCTTCTGGGTTGGGGCACTTGTCAGGTCCTTAAGCCCTCCTTACCTTGGTTCCCCTCCCTGGTCCACAGGGAACAGCTCCCTGAGTCAGCCTACATGCATCAGCTCTTGGGCCTCAACCTCCTCTTCCTGCTGTCCCAGAACCGCGTGGCTGAGTTCCACACAGAGTTGGAGCGCCTGCCTGCCAAGGATATACAGACCAATGTCTACATCAAGCACCCTGTGTCCCTCGAACAAGTGAGGCTGGGAAGAGGGAAGGGAGGGCCTGGCTAAGGCAGTGATGCTGGGACAGACATTAGGGAGGGTTTTCTGTAGTAGTGCCTGGAGTTTACCACGTCAAACCCACGGACTCATTTGTTTGTGCACCCAACAAATAGCCCAAGCTGTGTGCCAGGCATTATGATAGATTCTCAGACTGTGCAGAGTCAAACAAAATCCTTGTTCCTGGTGGAGATGACAGCAAAGAAAAGTAGACATTGAACTAAAGAACAACCTGTGTTGTCTGTCAGATGTTGAGGCTATGGAGAAAAATAATGCAAGAGGTATGGATTGGGAGGCCGGAGTGAATTTTTGTATGGGTGATCAAGGAAGGACTCTGAAGAGGTGAGGGTAGAGGAAGACTTGAAAGGGCTGAGAAGCAGACCATGTGGAAATCCAGGCAGAGAGAGCAGCCAGTGCTGCGTCCAGGGGCAGAAAACTATGCTGTGTTTGAGTGGCAGCTGAAAGACATGTTTGTGGGACGAGGTGCATGAGGCCAGGGGAAGGTCTTGGGAGCCGAGGTGAGAAAACTGCTTCTTGACTGAGGTGTAGGGAGGGTCTGTCTGTGAGGAAAGCAGGCGGGGCAGGCAGTACAGTTTGGGTGACAGGGTGGAGGGTTGACCTGGGCTTGGTCCAGCTGTATCCTTTCTGTAATTGGAGAGGAAATAAAATAATTAGATACTGGCCAATGGCAAGCTGGGAGAGTGAATGAGTGTGTGTGTGTGTGTGTGTGTGTGTGTGTGTGTGTGTGTAAAAACCAGAGAAGGAACACAATCTGGGGAGTGAATGGCCACGTGGCCAGGGTGTCCTAGCAGAATGGGGATTATGAGGACATCAGCAGCCGGGGAAGCCCCTGTGCTGCCTCTTCACCCTCTTCTTCATCCTTGACCTCTGCAGTACCTGATGGAGGGCAGCTACAACAAGGTGTTTCTGGCCAAGGGGAACATCCCTGCGGAGAGCTACACCTTCTTCATTGACATCCTGCTGGACACTATCAGGTGTGTGGGGGCCTCGGCCCTTGGGATTCAAAAGAAGTTGGACCCTGGCAGTGCACAGCCCTGAGTTCAAATCCTATTCTGGCCACTGATGTCCTGGGTAGGCCCGCATGTTTCCTGTCTTCCTTGCATTCTGGTTCCCCTTTCCAGTGAGCCAGAGCTGCTTACGCCGTAGTGGACAACAGACCTCTACTTGTTCCAGGTCATTTCCATGTGCAGTCACAGGTATCAGACTGAGCCTGTGTGTGGTACCCAGATAGCTTATCAGGCAGGGGCCGTGCTGCTTCTGTGAGAAATAATCCAGCCCTTCTGTCAACCAGGGAATGTAGCCATGAATCACATGCCCTTACCTCAGAGCACCTAAACAGTGGAATGCTCAGTTTTCCCTTCTCTACAATGGGGTCACCGTGCCCTACCAGCTCCTTTGGTTGCTGTGTGCACAGGTGGTAATGTGAGCAGGTGGGCGCAACATACAAGTCCCTTGAGGTGGGAAGAGTAATGCAGTAGTGACCAAATTGATTCACCTGGGCAAAGCAGCAGATAGAAGTGCATTTCTATTCTTTGGGTGACAAAGGCAAGCCCACAGATACAGGAATGAGGAGCTGGACAGGGATTTAGCTCAGTGGCTTAAGTGCCTGGCTGGCAAGGGCAAGGTCATGAGTTCTATCCCCGGTACCAAAAAAAAAAAAAACCAAAAAGGAATGAGGAGCAGCAGCCTCGTGGGTTTAAGATGGATTGGTTGTTGTTTGCCTGTGAGACAGGATTGCTCCTAGTGCAGTGATGGTAAATGTGTGTTAGAGCTTTCAGTGATACAAACCAGCCTGCTGTGGCATGTGTGCCACAGGTTCATCACTACTGTCCTAGGGTTTTCACACTGAGCTGCATCTCCCGCACCTCCCACCCCCCACTCCTCCATATTTTTTTTTTTAATTCCGCACATGTTTTAAGAGAAAGTCTTGCTAAGTTGTCTGAACTGGGCTTGAATTTGTGATCCTTCTGCCTCAGCCTTCCACAGTGCTGAGATTATAGGTATGCACTGTCACTCCTGGTGTAGCATTTATTCTTTCTTCTTCTTTTTTTTTTTTGAGACTGGGACTTGCTCTGTGTCCCAAGCTGGTTACCATGCAGTCCTCCCACTTTTTCCTCAATGGCTGGTACTACAGACAAAGAATAAACTGTACCTAGTGATTTAAGGGTGTTTTGTTTTGTGCTGGTGGGGATGAATCCTATGCAAGTGCTATACTGCTGAGCTGAAACCTCAGCCTTTTTTTTTTTTTTTTAAAATATCTTAACTCTCCCAAATACTGGACCTGAGAGATGTGACATCTCAGAAATGGATGCTCCTCCCTGCCACGGTTTTGTTCTGACCTTAGCCTGTCTCCATTCTGATCACTTCATGTGTTGCTGTTTTGTACTTCAGTGTCGTACACAGGGCCGTGGATACAAGGCCCCCTTGTGGGATCTATGAAATAGGATGCAGCATCCTTCTGAGGTGGCTCTTCTGTGAACAGATCCCCTCATGGGAATCTGAAGTTGGGTTGCAGACAGCCTAAGTCCTGTGGCTAAGAGGGGGATTCAGAGTTGGGGTCCATGGTTGGTTCCATAATTCTGGGAGTCAGAGAAATCTAGATACAGATGCCTGTGGCACTTGCCTGCTTTTAGTCTCTGGTGAAGTCTCAGTAAAGGAGGTGGGAACTTTCCATCCACCAATACTGAAGGTTCAGAGGTAACACCTGTCAGACTTGGGAGGACAGGACGCGGGGGTTGTCTGTGCTTGGTAATGAGAACCTTTTTATCTCACAGGGATGAGATTGCTGGATGCATTGAGAAGGCCTATGAGAAAATTCTTTTTACTGAGGCCACCCGGATTCTTTTCTTCAACACACCCAAAAAGATGACGGACTACGCCAAGAAGGTGGCTGGAGTATGGGGCATGGGGCTCTAAAGCCCTGGGATACACTATCTTGATGGCACACAGCAAGCAGTGGGTAGCCTAGAGGGGTTAGCCTAAAGGGAAGACTTTAGGATTAAATCCAGCTATGTGACTTTAAACAGTCCCCTGTATAGAATGGTACCAGAGCTGACACAAGCATGGCACCTGGTACCTGGTAGAAGCAGGTACTCTGCATGTTGGCTTTTGCCCTTACTAGAATTTCTTAGAGGCAGCAGCCTTTCCTGTAAGATTTGACTTCATTTCACTGGCACGTTTGAGCAGTAGTAGTGCCTCAGGATATGGTGGCTCTTGTGCTGACCCTGGTGAGCATCTGGATAGACCATGAAATGGGTGAAACGGAGTCTGAATGATGATACTAGTTTTGTTGCTCTAGAAGTTTTGATTCACTGAATCCTCACAGCCAATCTAGAGAAGACTGTAATTAGTCTTTACCATCAACATGGAGAAACTGAGGCATAGAGTGTGAAGTTCTTGCCCGGAGTGGTGTGGGTAGAGGGGCTTGTTGAGAAAAGGATGCCATGGTGTGTGTGTGAGTGAGTGAGTGATGGCTCCATGGGGTGGGAGGCTGCTTTTAGAATCACCTCACTCATCTCTAATCCCTTTCTTCTTGCCTGCAGCGAGGGTGGGTCCTGGGGCCCAACAACTACTACAGTTTTGCCAGCCAGCAGCAGAAGCCAGAAGACACCACCATCCCCTCCACAGAACTGGCCAAACAAGTTATCGAGTATGCCCGGCAGCTGGAGATGATTGTCTGAGCCCACCGGATCCTGGGGGTGGGCAGGGCATGGTTGTTTAAAACAGTCACAGTGCAGGGTGTCCTCCAATAAAGCTGGATTGACATTTGCTCTTCTAGGCCCGTGTCTCCCTAGTCAGTATGATGGGACTCTTTGAGGCTGGAGATAGCGCTCCACCCAATCAGCCTCTATCCAGTAGCCATTGCTCCAGGTCTCAAACACATGCCCAGTGGCCCTGTGACTTACAGGAGAGCACAGGTCCCAGGTAGAGAGACTGTTTCAGCCAGCTGTGAGCACATTGGTACCAGTTTTAAGTCTTTTCAGCAAAGGGGTAGTATCCCAATTTTTTAAATGTTGAAAATGGATTAAATAATTTTTCAAATGACATGTGAAATGGAATCTGTTTGTGGGCTACCAGTATGATCCCTCTGAACAAAAGGTGGGGGCCGGGACATGGGCTTGCTACCCCTTCCCGTGAAACCTCTGCCTTGCCCCACCCTACTTCCACCCACAGCAGGTGACTGGTGGCCATCCGCACTGGATACTTTATTGGCATGGAGAAAAGGGAGGGGGTGTTGGACAGAGAACTCAGTCAGAATGGGTGGCCTGCAAGTCATAGTGCTCCAGCCCAGCTACAAGGGAGCCAGCCAGCTTGATGGTGGTGACCCAGGGTGGCTCACTCAAATGGTTGGTGGTTGTGCTTAGCCTGAGAGGAGAGAAGAATCAGCAGGGTCTGTGACCAGGCCTTTACCTCTCCTGGATCTCCACTCTCCCATCTGAATAGGGAAGCTCTTGGTGACTATGGATATCTCAAAGGCAGCTTTGTGCAGAAATGTATATATCTAGTAGAATGGGAAAGAGCTGACAGTTATGGTGCCCCAACTGAAGCCCTAACAGGCCTGGGGCAGATTCACAATTGGAGCCAGGGTATCCATCAGAGCCGGCTCAGATCCAGAGATTTAAGTATGGGGGTAAAGAGGAAGTAGAGGATGCAGTGTACCCTCTAGATCGGGAGAATCGAATAGATTTTGGAGCACAAGGGCTAGGTGATGAGTGTCCTTTGGTGGTCAAAGTTGTGGGTCCTAGAATGAGGAGAAATTGCCAGAGTCCCAAGGGAGTTTGGCCAGGGCTTCTCCAGGTGTCCAGGATAGCTGGAGCCCTACATTGACTCCCTTTTGGTTCCAGAAAGACATCTTCCCATCCCTAAAGAGTATGGGACATGGTCCCTCTGCCCACAGGTACAGGGTCAAGGCAGTGAGTAGGGTCAGGCCAGATGGGTCCACTTTCTCTCATGGTACCAGAGTAACAAGAGGGCCAGAGTGGGCTTGGGGGTCTAAATTTCAAGGGACAAGGGCAAGGTGACTCCACTTGGGGGTCAGTGTGGGATCCAGGCTCCCTGGCAGTGCTGAAGGATTGGAGTTCATCTAGGTTTGAGATGCAGCTGAAGAGGGTCAAGGGTCAGCCTAGACTCAGGACTGCCAAAACTGCCCTTCCTCCCACTTCCTGACCTCTCACCAGGCCGACACGTTGCTGGGCAGGCGGCGATGGTGCGGCTGGTGGCGGCAATAACACTTGCAGGGACAAGAGTTAAGCACCTGGAAGGGTGGCCAGTGTCGCACCGCACTGGTATTAGCTACCCCAGCCAGAGCGGCCCTGCTGCCAGTGCTCTTGCTGTCCGTCCTTGTCGCCGTAGACTTTTGGCAGGAACCAACTCGAGCCGTGCGGGCTTCACGGGTCGCCCCTCGGGAGGTGCGGGAACCCTTGTTCCTGCGTGTGCGAGTCTTGGTGGGCGCAGGCGCGGGCGCAGGCGCGGGGGTCAATGGCTCGGTGGTGGCGGTGGCAGGAGCTGGGGATGGGGTTGGGGATTGGGATGGGGATGGGGGTGGAGATTGGGGTGGGGCCGGGGATAGGGGTGGGGCCACTGCCAGCGCAGGGACCAGGGCCAGGGCCTGACCCTCAGCCATGGTGTGGGGTAGAGGAGGAGTTGGGTCAGAAACCACAGCTGACTCTCTGGGTCCGGGGTCCGGGTCAGGGTCAGGGTCAGGGTCAGGGTCGGGGCCGGGACCAGTGCCAGGGCCAGGGCTTGGGTGCGGAGTGGGCGGGCAGGCCATTGCAGTTGGTATCTGCTGGGGCGCCGGCGATTGCAATG
>PVJX010045672.1:0-12598 GCA_004027295.1 Dolichotis patagonum | reverse complement strand
ATTTATTGTTCTTGTTCTATTTTTCCTCAATCTGAAAAACTTCATGTGAATGCCTTTCACTGACAAAATATGACCAGAAAAATCTAACAAATGATTCTAGGAAATACACATCTCAGGTTGCTTCTCTGTTAATCAAGGGAGTGTTTGCTGAAAAGATGGGGTGATACTGAGAGATGGAAGCAATTTTAGCATCCATCTGGTACCAGAACAATCTACCCTACCATCAATACACTATTCATAATTACTTCAGCTCACTGATACTGAGAATCAGTCAATTTTGATGCTGCATCATTATTTGATAGTAATTAAAAATATTGACAATCAAATGATGAATCGTATGATTCTTCCTGAATTTAAACACACTTAATTAAAAAAAACTCTTCTGTCTGGCTCCCTAGATGTGTTTCATCTAGATAGTTTGTTTAATGTGTATCTTTTATATCAGTTGTGATTATCATAGATCTTGTCCTCTGAGCTCCTCTGCCACCAGCTCCTGAGATATCAGCTTCTGTGGGTGTTTTTGTGCATTTATGGGGAAGAGTTAAAATCTGACTCCTTTCTTGTCCCTTCCTAGTGACTTTGATAGTGGTTGGGGATGACAAAGTACATGCATAGGAACTTGCTTCAGTGATAATGGAAATTAAAACTGAGGTAATAGCATGAAATTAGAGGGAAAGAGTTTAATTAAAAAAGAAAAGAAAAGAAGAAAGTACTTCAATTGAACAGAAGAAGAGCTGAGTGGAAAACAACTGTAATTTAGATCAGCGTGCCCAGTTAACAAAAGAACAGAAGTAGTTTTTAAAGGCATCACTGGAATGGGCTATGTCCTGGTGATTTTCCAATGGGCCATGAGTTTGGAATTTTTAGCCTTTTCTTTTGTGTTTGAGAGGATTTCCTCCCTATATGGGATATGTATTAGTGACCATTCTTTTCCTTAGAGAAATTGTACATTTACAGTCCAGTGGTCATCAGTAAAAGTAGGAGAAGGGGAGGGTGCATTCCATTTATTGGTAGTAAGAGCTCATGGGGGTAAAATTTACATTTACTGGGTAAAAATTCATGAATTAAGTCCTTGTCTCTTGTGCCACGCGGGTTTCCATCCTATTTTAGGGCATTCTGAAGAATAGAAAGATATTATCACTTGGGCATATCAGCACCTAATTTGCCACCATCTTATTCCTGGCAGGAGACTCTGTATTTCAGAAAAATTTCTTTGTACCTCTGTTAGTGTTCAACCAGAGAAACAGAACCAGTAGCACAGATTTATGATTGCAAAGCTAACAAGGCAAACCCAAAATTATAGTGACAGGTTGCAGGTCACAGGCAAAGGGTGGAGCTATGAAATGTTTTCTTCATCAAGGAAGAGAATTGAGTCTTTCCATCCAGATCACCTGGGATCACCTCCCTTAATTAAGATTATTGGTCATGGACTTTAATCATAGTTATAAAACACTGTCCCAGAAACACCTATGTTACTGTTTGAATAACCAGGGAGTGTGGACTCAGCAAGGTAACACCCAAGCCGAGCACCACAGAATTTCTCTCCCGAGCATGTCTTTTTTTCTAGACCTGTGTCCCTTGATTGTGAAATGAGCTATGCTTCAGGGTTGGAGATTAGGGAGATGGGAGAAGTTGAAGGAGAAACTTCACAGAGACTAGACGATCACTCGCTTGTATTGTGTGTCTTTCTACCATGCTGTGACCTCCTTGTTCAGACCCTGCAGTCCAAGCTCTACTGGGGACTTCCTCACAGCAGCAGTCTTCCTGGGACAGCATGGGTGGGAAAGGGAAATGGGAAGTGTGCAGAGCACCACCAAAATGCCTGTCTCTACTCTGGCTTCTGTCTGTGCTGATTCTCTTGTGCCCTACCCAGGCTGCAGTACCTGTCCCTCTGCCAACACAGACACAAAGCTCTCTCCCCCGGGGACTCGCCATCTTTATAGCCGTTGTTCATGGTTCCAGCAGATATCCAAAGAAGCTGAGTGACCTCATGAAAGCAGAAGCAGGATCACCTCGAAAAACTGCCATTTTCCTGTCTGAGGAGGGATGGCTGCACCTTAACTAATGCTAGGTTTAATGGCTATTTTAAAAAAAGGTTGGCTAATTGTTCTTTTTCATTTTCCCCACCACTGGGCATTGAACTCAGGGTCTTCTCCCTGAACTACACACCCAATTCTTTTTAAATTCTTTCTTTCTTTCTCTCTCTCTCCTCTCTATCTCTCTCTCAAAAGGTCTTCCGAAGTTATCCAGGCTCAGCTCAAACTTGTGATCTTCCTTTCTCAACTTCCCAGAGTACTGGGTTACAGGTGTATGTCACCACATCTGGCTGAATAATGGTCCTTAGGTGAGGGAGTATCAACTACTGTAGTACTCCTGGTGTCTCTCCCCCACCTTCATTTATTCTTATACTAATTTACATAATTAATAAATGATGCAAGCCCATTTTCCTTCCTTTGAACTTGGGAACTGACCAATCGTAGAAGCACATCATCCACAATCATTTTGAAGTCCAGCCCCAGCACATGTCACCAGGTACCTCAATTCCAGCAGCCTATGTTCTTTGGAAGTAGCTTCCCGGTCTATTGTTTTTGCTGTTACCTGAGGTGAACATTGTTTTCCATTGCTCATAACTCCACTCTCTGGTCTTTAGGTATCACCCTTACAGAGTTTTTCCTTGTCTATAGAAATAGTTCATCTGAGTAGCCACATAGAAAAGAAACCATAGCTGGCTTGAAACTCCTACTTGCAAAACTGGTTTTTGGCTGTTATCCTAGGGACTTAAATGCTAATATACATTTTTTTTTAAAAAAAAAATGAAGCATGTTTAAATTCAGGGTGAATCATGCAATATATAGTTATTTGTAGTTTAATTGGCAGTATTTAATTACTAGCAAATAATAGTGTATTGTAAAATAGATTGGTTCTCAGTTTCAGTGAGACGGAGTAATTGTGAATGGTGAATTGATGGTAGGGTAGACTGTTCCAGATTGCTTTCATCTCAACATTAAGCCCCCTTTTTAGTAAGCTCTGCCCAGGTTCACAGGGAATGAGCTTGAGATCTGCATTTCCTAATGCAGGCTTCTTTAGATATTAATAGCAGGATTCCAAGAGAGAAACATGCAAATGTGCTTGACCTTTTCCTTTCTCTGTTTGCTTCTGAAGTCTCACTGTCCTATTGCCAAACAAATCATGGGCATTTAGTCTCATGTCAACCTGAAGAGACATAAACATTATAGAGGTGTGCCTGATTTCCCATGACATTTGGGGTTTCACCTTTTAGAAAGAGGAGATCCTTATCCACTTGTGTAATTGTGTGATCGATAATCACAGTGTGTCAGGTGGAAGTATGATATGCTTGTTACTTCTGACATTTTGGAAATTACTGAATTTCATCTATTATAGATACACATTTTCTCACATTTAAGCATGTTTAAAATCAGTATCAATTTTATAACACATGGTGATTCTTAGTTTAATTGCCAAGGTTTCTTCTTTATTAATTGCACAGGAAATAATGGTATATCATAAAACTGTTTCTCATTTCAGTGAAATGCAATAAATACAAGTGGCAAATTAACTGTAATGTAAGCTGTTTTCCAGATTCTTTTCCTCTCAGTATCACCCTGTCTTTTCAATAAGTTCTCCCTTGGTTCATAGGAAAGGAGCCTGGGATTTATATTTCCTAGATTTTTCTGGGTAGATATTTCTGATTCTATTCTGCCAGTGAACTCACTTGTGGTTTTGCAGATTGAAGAATAGAACAATGGTAATAAATAGGATTCCTCCTCCCACAAAAAGGTAACACATAAGACCTTCAAGCAGGCTACGAAATATGAAGACACTCTAGATTCTGAAATGAGTTTCATGGTGGCCAGAGAATTTGTCTCTATTACCGATCTTGAGATGAGGGTGATACGCTCTCCATGGTGCGTTTACAGCAGATTATTCAAGTCATTCACTGCACAGCAAATGGTAGGATTCAAGAGCAATGCTTGTTCCATAGCTTTCTCTTTCTATTTTCTTCTGCATCTCAATTTATCATGTACAGTTCTTTGGCCTGAAGTCCCAGAGGTGCTTCTTCTTCTTCTTCTTCTTCTTCTTCTTCTTCTTCTTCTTCTTCTTCTGTATGTGCATCTGTGTAATGCAGTATCTCTTCCTCCAGTACACTAGGTCAAGAATAAGTTGCATTCTGTTTGGTCATACATACATTGCCATTAGTAGTTTTCATCTGACACTAATTCACTCCCTTCCCTGTCCCTACTCTTAGGCCCTTTATTTACTCATTTATTTTTTGACGTCTCTATGGATGGTCCAACAATAAAGCCAACCCATGTCCTTCCACAATTTCCACCCGGTGTGGTCTGCTCACTCACAGAACATTCATGACTGGATGCTTCTTTTCAGGTACTACTCTTGAACATGCAAGACCCTCCAACGGCCACAGTCACACTAGCTGTCATGACATTTCACTCTATCGGTTGCACCATACCCTGGGAGGAAAATGGCACGAGACAGACAAAATAACTGCCCCTTTCTCACAGTGCCTAGGGGCACTGTGAAGTAATGGGTTGGAGAACACAGGTAGAAACCCGCTTTGTCTCTGTCTTTCTATTATGTCTGCCTGTAACCTGGGAAACCCATTCTTTTCCCCGGCAGTCTCACCCAATTCATGAAAATCAGACAGTCAGGTGGCTCTGCCTGGTACCTGTTTAGACTTGAGAGAGTTGAAAGCAACTGGAACAGACTCACCCACAAGGAACAAATAAAATTTCATGGATGAGCTGAGTCCAGCAATGAAGCTTTACTGCTGGAGGGGAGGGGACCATTTAGGTTTGGAGGATGCACTTTGGATTTTTTCCCTAGGCTTCATAGATTAAGCCTGAGCCAGTTTGTCTAAGGAAAAAAAGGAAACTAAAAATAACCTTTCTCTAAACTTTGTGAAAGGTGAAAGTCTATGGAATTCAAATTGCCATCTGAAAGTGAATGTTTTGTCCACATCTTGGCCTCTGCTGTTCCCTGACATATGTTCTGAGATATGAAAATTAGGAGTAGCCATTGCCTATCTTTGATTTTGATCAGTTATGAGTTAAAAGTATATGTACTGAAAATTATGGGAATTGCTTTAATAGATTTCATCAAAATTCTCTAAATGAGGAGCATACTATCTTTGTAATTTTCCTTTACAGCACTTCTAAATCTTAAATTTTACCAAAGTATCTGGGAACCATAAATTTCATGGAAATTCCTCTTAAGTATAATAATAAAGCCATGTTATATGGGCCATAAGCATGAAGCTTTGGAGTTATATAAACAAGAATTACAATCTGGGCTCTCAAATTTTGTTCTTAGATCTCACAATCAAGTTGAATATATTTCCTAAGGTTTCACTTTCTTTTTTAGCAAATAAGAACAGAGGGTGGTTGTGTATCTCAGTCATAGAGTGCTTGCCTAGCAAACACAGGCTCTGGGTTTGTTCTCTAGTATCACAAAAAAGAAAATCAAACAAAAGAATAATAGTTTTTCACTTTGAGATTTCCTGTCTGCAAGGAAAAATACTAAGAAAGTTCAAAAGGCTATTGTAAGGTTAGTGCTCAGATACTAGTAACCATGGTCTTTCATGCCCTGAATGAGGATATGCTCCTTCTCATCCAAATGTGGTAGAGAGAGATCATCTAAAGGAACACTCAGAATCAAGGGCAGATAGAATTAGAGTTACCATGAGGTATGAGAGATCAAAACTGTAAATGGGAACCCAAGATTTTTGAAAACAGTGATAGACAGAAACTTGACAAAACTCTCAGTTTAAAATGCTGCAAGTACTGCAGGATATGGAATCTTCACTATTCCTTTGGAAATACCATGGGTAGAAAAACATTTAAAAAGGCATTAACTCATGTATTTTAAGATGCACAGTTTTCTAAAGTGAAGAAGATATTCTCTAGAAGTAAAGATGATAAAGAATATGGCTCCAGAGAACAATGAGTATGCAAAATGGAGCCTATGTAAATGAGACATTTTTAAGAGAAACAAATTCTTCCCCACCCTTGGCTATTTTTTTTAAGAGAATAAAACAAAACAAAATAAAACAGAATAACAACAGATAAACAAAATGATGAAAGCAACACAGGAATTCAAAACAAGATAATAGAAAATTTAAAAAGGCTACCATAATGCCTCTTGCTAGCTTCAAAATAGCTGCCCATACCATCAGATCTAATAAAATCAAACAAAACTGAACAGAATAAAACTAATCAAAGCAAAATGATGAAAGTGATACAGGACTTCAAAACAAGATAATAGGAAATCAACTATATCTTGTTATCTTGAAAATAACTGCTCATGCCACCAGATATAATAAAATCAAACCAAACAAAACAGAATAAAACTAAACCAAACCAAACCAAACAATGAAAATAATACAGGACTGTACAACAAGATAATGGAGAGTTAATGATAGCTACCACTTTTCCTTTTTAGATATTTCCTTCCCTTTCACTTTCAAAATATCTATTGTACATTTTGGATCCCACTAACTCCTTTAGTTTTTTATACTAGGGAGACAACGTGATTTTCACCTATGTGAGTCCAAACCGTTTCACCCAAAAGCATGATCACAAGTTGCATCCATTCACCTAAACAAACCTTGTGATTATCCTTCTTTATAGCTGAGTAGCTTCTCACTGTATAAAAATGCCATATCTTTCTTATCCATTCTGTGGTTGATGGGCCAGCTACCTCTGTTTTTTTCTGGTTTACTGTCAATGGAGCATTGCTTTCTCTCCTTTGACTTTCAGTCTATGAATTTCCTTTTGAGTTAATGTGTTTCTTGTATGCTGCATATTGATGGATCTTGTTTCTTGATCTACTCCTTTCATTGGTGAATTGAGGCCATCTATATTAGTGGTTATGGCCAACATGCTCTGGTCCATCTCTGCAATGCTTTTATCCTGCTGTTGGCTCCCTACTTTTCCCCACTGTTCAATTGTCTGCCCCACTCTGCTTCTGTGCCTAGGACCATGGCCATTTTTTATTTCTCTCAGGAATAACCTTCAGTACTCTTTGTAGGGTTGGTTTGGTGGTTATGAATTCTTCCAGTTGTTCTTTGTCTTGGAAAAATCTTACTTCTCAATCAAGTTTGAAAGATAGTTTTGTGGAGTACATCAGTCTGGGTTGGAAGTTTTCTTTTTCTTTTTTTTCCAGAACTTAAAATACTTCATTATAAGATCTTCTTGAATTGATGGTTTGTGTTGAGAAGTCTGTCATGATTCTGATGGGTTTTATTTTATAAGTGATCTGTTTCTTTTCTCTAACAGCCTTTAATGTTCTACTCTTGTGTTGAATTTCTGGGATCTTGATTATTATATGTCTGGGTGTAGATTTATTTTGGTTATGGTTCATTGGAGTTTTATATACATCACTTATTTGCATGTCAGGTCCTTTTCCATGCTTGAGAAGTTTTCTGCTATTACTTCTGTAAATAATCTCTTTGTATGATTTGTGTTGGCCCTTGCTTTTTTGCTGACACCTCTCACTGTTAAATTATTTTTCTTTGTGTGATCTTGTGGCTGTTGAATTGTTATTTCCTAGTTCCTTGTTATTTTTAAGAGATCTTTCCTTTTGCAATCACTAGCTGCCATCATGTCTTCAAGGTCTGAAAGTCTATCTTCAGGTTCTTTTTTATTTTAAAGAGGATAAAACAGAATAAAACCAATCAAAACAAACCAGTGTAAAAAATACAGGACTTCAAAGTATTATGAAAACAACAATAGTTACCATAATGCCTCTTGATGTCTTCAAAATGGCTGCAGATAACTTTGGACATAGTAAAAATCAAACAGAACAGAATAGAATAGAAACAAAACAATGAATGCAATAAAGGACTTTGAAACAAGCCAATAGTAAATCCAAAATTTCTAGTATAATACATCTTGCTATCTTTGAAATAGCTGCTCCTGCCATTGGATTTGACATAGTCAAACAAAACAAAAGAGAATAAAACCCAACCCAACAAAACAATGGAAATGATATAGGACTTCCAAAACAAGACCATAGGGAATCAACAATGGCTGCAACCTTCAGAAAGAAATCCTCTCTAGATGCCACACTGTGTACCACTATCCTCATGATCAGAGCACTGGCCCTAGACCTGCAGTGTTAGTGAAATACCAAAGCGCCATAGGCATCCAATTGCATTTCACCTCCATAACTATCATCACAGTCTATTTTTCTCCAGATAAGCCAGTTGCTTATGGTAGGGCTTGGTACTTCCTATTTACCAGCCCATCTGCTAGAAGGGGCTGGGGTCTGTCTGTTCCAGTCTGGTGGTGGCCTGCACATGGTGCTGGTTCCCAGACTGGGCTTGCTTGCTGATGTGGCTTTGTTCTTTCTACCCCCTAGTCCATTAATGGTGCTGACTCATGGGGAGAGGCTGGGGTTTGTTCCAGTCTGGCGGTGGCCCACACAGGCACTGGTTTCCAGACTCTATCTTCAGGTTCTTTCAAGTGGTTTTGCCAGCTTTCAATGGAGTTTTTAATTTCCTGGATATCACTTTGAGTCTGTTTCATGCATTCCAATTCCCTATATTGTTCATTCAAGGTTCCCTCATTCTTCTGTGCTCCTCCTTTTTATTTATCTATGTTTTCTTTAGATATACTCAGCGACCCTTTTATTATGTTTGTCATTTCTTCTTTTACCTGAGATATTATTTCTGATCTGATTACTTTTACAGTTTCATGAAGTTGTGTCTTTACTTTGGTTGCTAGCCTTTCAGAAATTTCAGGCATGTAACTTCCAATGTCTTCTGTTTCTGTGTTTCCTAGACATGTTCTGCATGGGCTGGAGGTCTGAGATTGTCTTTTGCTCCTTCATCTTGACATTTCCCTGGCTTCCTCTGGGCAAGCAGGTTGTAGGGTCCTTGATGCTTCCCACATTGGCTACCTGTCCATGGTGTAGGGGAATGGGTCAGGCACCTGGGTTCCTCCTAACCCAGATTCCCTGGGGAAGTGGTGGGGTGCAGGACAGCCTTCTCCAGACACTCATGGCTTCTCCAAAGGGTGGCTATCTGGTTCTCCTGGCCAGTACTGGTTACAGGTCCTTGAAGGTGATGGCAGCCAGCAGGTTTGTAGGGGTGAGGCTGGCTGCTTCTCCTGGCCTGCATTGGCTACCTGCAGGAGTCCCAGTGGTGGCCTGCGTGTGCATGGGGGCTGGGATGACTTCTTCTTCTCACTGCCTGGGCTGGTTAGCAACAGGAAAAACAAATTCTTGAGCTCCACCACAGTTGATTTAAATTACTTTAACTATTGTTAAACTTATATGTGATAGCTTCTTGTCACTGTGGCAAAATATCTAATTTAAAAGAAGAAAAATTTATTTAGGGTCATGGTCTCAGTACCTAGTCATCTGGCTCCATTGCTTTTAGGCCTGTGGCCTGTCAGGAACACCATGGCGGAAGTGCATGGCAGAAGAAAGCTACTTACATTATGGCAATCAGGAAGCAGGGAGAGGGAAAAAGCCACAGAGGAAAGGACTAGGGACAACATGTAGTCCCTAAGGTCATGTCCCACTGACCCTTCAACTAGGTCTCACCTCCTGGGTTTCCATTATCTTCCAATAATGCCATTAAATTACGATCTCATTACGGAGTTGCTCCATTTGTTAAATTAGAGCCCTCATGATCTAATCACCTACTGAAATCCCATCACATACATCCAAATATTTTGGGGGGTGTTTTAGGTCCAAGTTTATAACATTAAATGTATGTAAAGAAAATAATTACAGTATAAACTCCTAATGCATACAGACTTTTACAGAATATAGAGTCAAAATGAATGATTAATTTAACACAAATAAAATTATAAAACTACATAGCTAAAACAACCAAAATAACATCTACTGTTGCCAAAGATTTTTACTCAAATTAAATTTTTGACCTTGGGTTGGATAGTAAAAAGATCTGTATTAGAACTTTAATTGAAAATGTTTGTAGTTTTTCTTTTTCCTTTTTGATCATTATCATGATTTTGCCTTTCTTTGGATCATTATTTGGTGATTTGATCAATCCAATAGAGCATCTCCAAGTTGAACACCAAGAAGAGAAAAAAACATTTATTGATGAAAAATTTCCCTTTGTATTTCTACCACAGTTGTGTGTGTCCACACTTAGCTCTGGGAAGGTTTCATAGCACACCAATGCCAGTGCCCTGTGCCAAACAAATTGAGTCAGGCCTTCTGGAGGTCTCAGCACTGTGTGTATGTGTCTCTGTGTGTCTGCACATTTGTCTATTTTAATACACATCACATAAAGTTCACTCTTATAAGGTATACGGTTCAGTAGTTCTTGGGCCAGGGATATAACTCAATGGCACAACACTTGCCTGGCAAGTGCGAAGTCATGAGTTTGACTCCTGGTACAAAATAATTTCTATATCAATAGTTTTTAAGTTTCACAGTGTTGGACAGCCATCACCAGTCTCTAGTTATGGAACATGCTTATCACCCCTAAAAGAAACTCCATACCTGTAGACAGTCACTCCTTAGTCTCCCCTTTTTCCATTCCATGGAAACCACTGATCTACTTTTAACCACTGTGAATTTTTCCGTATTTCTCTTTATTTGAGACAGGGTCTTACTGTGTAGTTTAGGGTAACCCTGAACTCACTATGTAGCACAGGCTGACTTTGAACTCATTGCGATCCTCCTGCCTCAGCCTCCTGGTGCTGGGATGACAGGTATGTGATACCATGCAAGGCCGAATTTTCCCTTTCTGACTATTACATATAAATGGATTCATGACCTTATATATAGCTTCCTTCAGTACTTTCATCATTCATCTATTTTGTACCATCTACCAGCACTTCATTTCTTTACACAAAGAAGTAGTATTCCATTATAGGCATGTTCTCATATTACTTATATATCCCCCAGTTGAGAGACATTCTAGTTCTTTTCACTTTGGAGATATTATGAAATAATGCTCCTTTGAACATTTGTGTGCCCATTTTGTGTGAACATATGTTTTCAAGTCAATTTATCATTTATATGAAAACTTTAAGCTGAATTTGCTGAGGAACTGCCTAGTTGTTCTCCACGGAGGCTGAACCACGTTACATTGCCCCATCAATGAGTTGAGGGGCTCCAGCTTTTCCATATCTTTACCAACCCAAGTTGGAACCTAACTTTTTTATTCTAATCATCCTAATGGACACTGAAATGGTAGCTCATCACGGTTTTGTTTTGCATTTACCTAGTGACTAATAAAGTTGAACATTTTTTCATGCATTTATTATGATCATTTGTATACTTTATTATGATCATATGCATTTATTATGATTATTATGATCATTTGTATACTTTATTATGATCATTGTATACTTGCATTGTAGAAATGTCTATGGAAGTCTTACACAACTTTTAAACTGGGTTACTTTTCTTTTTGATGCTGAATTATAGGAGTTCTTTATATATTCTTTATATACCTGACTATTACCAAGCACTATTACCAAGCACATGATTTGTAAATATTTTCTCCCATTCTATGCATATATTTTTATTTTCTTGAGAATGTCCTTTGATGCATGAAAGTTTTTAATTTTGATGCAGTCTAGTTCTTCTTACATTTGTTATTTCTATTTTTAGTTCTACATTAGTTTAACATTTGAACTACAGTTTTAGTTCTACATTAGTTTTACAAATGTAGTTCTATTTTTAGTGTAATATTTCAAATATTGCAGTGCAGCATAAAATCACAATGATTTACATCTAAATATTCTTTTAATATTTAAAAATATTAATGCTTATCTTTAGGTCTGTGATTCATGTTGAGTCCATTTTTGTATATGTTGTGGTGTAGGAGTCTGAAACTATTGTTTTGCACGTAGATATTCACCCAGTATCACTTGTTGAAGAGTATAGATTGCTCTTTCGAATGATCTTGATACCCTAGTCCTGTGTGCATGCATTTTGTGAGGGTGCATGTGTGCATGTGATGTTTAAATGGTGAAGTGCTAGCTCAAAGTATTATTATTACACTACGGTCACTTACACAATGTGCATTTGTTTAAGAGCTTCAACTGAGCTCTTTAATAATGGTTTACTCAGCCCACTGGGAATATACAATTGGTCCCATTCAAATATCCCCAAAATACGTTCAATAGTAATGAACTTGAGTATAGTTTTGAGAGTTTTCAGTATAAATTTTAAACAACACAGAGCTGTGTATTTTTAGATTTTTTTTAAATTTACTCCATCATTATTCCAATTACATTTAGTAACTACTGGGTTTTTCAATGAAAATTTCTGGATATTTTTAGATTTTTTAAAAAAAAATTTACTCCTCCATCATTATTCCAATTACATTTAGTAACTATTGGGTTTTTCAATGAAAATTTCTTTTCAGAAATAACTTTTCATGTTTTTATCTCCTCCAAATACATATTTATAGTTGAAAAGTAAGGCCTACAGTCTGAAATATATAGAATGAATAAGTAACCTCTTAGTGTCATTACCCAGAAAAATAGTATTGTTAATCTTTCAGTATTTTTTCATACTTCTGTGTCTATGTGAATGAACATGTTCATAACTTCATATTTTACTCATTAAA
>PVJX010045671.1:0-12728 GCA_004027295.1 Dolichotis patagonum | reverse complement strand
TTATTTGATTATAAAACCTAAAGCATAACGTCAAAAATAAAAACCTATGTGGGCTACAATGTAAATATAAGCAGAAGTCTACCACAGAAATAAGATTTGCTTCAACTGTCACACCCAACGCAGTCTTCAGACATGACAACTGCATGTTCCATATACAAGTATCACACTGTCCTTTCTTGTAGGGTATAGTTGACATCTGCTTTGTTTTCCTGTTGTCCTAGTAGGTCTTTGTGATGCTGTGCCTGCCTGTTCGTCTTTTACCATTGCACATCAGTGTGCTCTACAATTTTTTTGACTAGTTCCCTGACAGAAAATTAGTTTTTCCCTTGCTGTAAATGATCTCTTTAAGAGCTCCAGCCCTAGTCCTCAAAGAAAATTTCTCTATGAGAGTTTGCACTTGTTATTTTGTTTATAAACTATCGAACAATGCCACACATGGTTTGATAGTTTAGGATCAAGTGAAATACAACCATTGGTCAATGATTTGTGTTTTGAGTGGCATCATAGATGCTGCATAACTCATGAACAAAATCTGTTCCATATGCAGTTCTGTTGCAGAAAGTTTCCATCTCAGGCTTCCTTGACAAGAGATTTCTCTATCAGTATTTTCCATCAAGGTGAAATGTTGACATCAGCAGTACCAGTTTTTCATGATTCTGAAATTCAAAGATTGAACTATACAGTTATCCTGTTTTGAAATTGCAACATTTCATTTGCAATTTCTGCTTTGTCCTACATACAATTCCTGTGTTGGTCAACTTATGCTTTGTTAGCAAATGTAACATCAAATGGAAACTGATAAACCAATTGTCGAATGTCATATTCTGATTAGTTGGTGAGATGGGAGCAACAAATCTCTTCGTATCATCATTTGATTTATTACTATACAAATAAAGATCATGACTGAGTTCCAGCATAATGACCAAACAGAAAGCATAGTAAGACTTCGTATCTGCAAGAGCCTGAATTTTTATGCCAGATTTGGACCCAGTGATTTTTGATAAGTCTTTACATACCTGTGTTCACCATAAGAAATCTGTGCTAAGTACAGCAGACTTAGAAATGCTTTTGATTCAGGTAGTTAGGTGTCATAATAAATGCATTTTTGAATATGGCTACTAGTGCATGCATTTTGCTTGCATTTCAGTCTTTATGTATTTCACTGCATCTTGTGCCGTATTGTCTATTACAATTTCCAACATTTAGTGGCAGTGCTGACATTCTGTCCAGTAAGTTTTACCTCTGCCAAAACCTTCACTGTGTTTTCAAACCTAGTTTTAACATTGGACCTAGTTTTTAACACTGCTTTTTTCCATGTGGTTGCATGGCCATTTTTCAACGTTGTGACTAGTCTAATATGTACTTATATTGCTAATTTCTTGGTCCTATGAAACTAGAAGGCCTTCCCTGTGTATCAGTCCATTCTTGTTCCATTTCATTGTCCCAGGAACTTTGGCTCACATGGTCCGTGTCAAAGTTGATGTTGTCGTTGTCATCATCATCGTCATCGTCGTCGTCCAGCCACACCACTCTTCTGTTATGAAAGCATGTATTTTATCGTAATAGATCATTTTCATTATCCATGTGTGCATAATCTGATGATTCATTTTTTACCTCCTCTTAAAATTTGGAAATCTGCTTTTTCATGTATTGCTTATTGAATTGGGCTTCTTCTACCAGAAAATCAAAAGACAACTTTTTTTTTAAAAACAAATCCTAGAGTGATATGGATCTGTTTGACCCTGTGTGATGCTTGAGTAAACATACACATAAAGTATTCCATGGATCACAAAACTGGGTCCAAATCCTGTTTTGCCAGTTTTGCACATGTGTGTGCTCCTTACTCTTCATCATAACAAGTGGGTAAGCACATAGGTTGCTTCCTGTACACCTCATGTAAAGATACTGAGACACACAGCCTGCTACTATAGCACTGAAGTACAAGGTTAAGGTAGAAAAGTAAGAGATAAGTCTGCATCCAGGTTTAGTCCTCACGGGTTGGATGTAGGGTGTTGTCTCAGCAATGAGAAAAGTAACTAAGACACATGCTATTATACATTTGCCAAAACCCATAGAACGTAAAAGGGAGCCCTAGTATAAATTGTGGACTCTGAGTGACAATAATGTATCAGTGTAGTTTCATCACTTGGAACAACTGTAATACTATGGTGGAAAATATTGGTAGTGGAGAAGGATATCTTGTGTGCGCGAGCAGGAGTCATATGGGAAATCTCTTTACCTGGGAGTCTAGAACTGCTCCACAAAATAGTCTGTATTGACTAAAAACCACCTATGTTAATTTATATTCTTTGAATCTAGAACTGCGCCAGAAAATAGTCTATATTAACTCAAAACCATCAGTGTTAATTTATTATTCTCTCTGAACCATGTTCTCAAGGAAAAAAATGTACCACCTATTATTCTTTCTCAAAATCTGTGATGTTTTTCTTTATGAGCATTATAAGTGTTAATATTGTGTGTTTATGTGCTTCAAATTGTTAAACAACTTTAACATGTATTTCATCAAGTTCTCAAATCAGTAACATAAAGTAGGTAATATTTTTGTTTTCTATGAAGAAGTAGGCACATAGAAATATTTAAGGAATTTCTCCAAGATTGTACGGACTGTGTAAATAAGGATGTAGTCCTTACTCCTTTGTCAAGTTAAGCCAACTAGTATATTGTCGTGTATTTTCTTGTAATATCATGCATTCCTGCAAATCTTTACCTTTCCTCTGTTATTGTGACCCTCTGATTGAATGGAAAGACACATCTCAAAGTGTGTAATCAGTGACAAATACATGGCATGCATGCCCTAGCAGGCTGTTTCTTATCCTTGAAAGCTCAAAAAGATCACTGACCTAAATGACGCTCAAATGTAATTTTAAACAAGACATTTAGGTACATCCTGTAAATATCTGTCTGTATGAATGATGAAATCTATGCCACATTGGTGAGGGAGTAATTGGTAAAAAAGATAAATATCCTCTTAGCTTCCAGAATTCATAGTGTCTCTCTCCCTTTGCCCCCCCATCCCTTTTTTTAATTTGTGTGTACAGTATGTTGCATGGGCAGAGTGATAATACTAGTGGTGGTACTGATAAGAGAGGACAAAATGTGGCTAAATTTTCTTTCTGCTGTGTGCTATATAACAGTTCTTCACAGAGAGCTCTTAAAATTTAGCAAATACTTATCAAGCATCTTGTATTTGAAGGTTTGATTTGTAGGGTCAGATTACAGACTGTCAAATTCATTCTTAAGAAATTTATTTTTAAGTGCAAAAGAGGATATGCACACCCATAAATAACAGCTAAGTAACATAAAATTGTCAATTTTTTTGAAATGAGAAAGGATGAAAAGATTTGCAAGCGGCATTTATCTTGATAAAAATTCTGGTGCTGAGGCTTTTACAGGTTTAGAAAGAAACTAATTTCGTTAGGCTTTCATTAGGGATTTTCAAACAGTTGTAGGAAGTTACTCAAATAACAGAATCTGGCCCTTTTAGTCACATAACAAAGTACCATCAAGTCATCCCTGTATGATCCACTGTTTCTTAATGGGGAGGAACATATCTGGATGACTTGTTGAAAGTAAAAGTCACATTGAGAGATTCATTCTTGTTTAGCAAAGTTGAGAGTGGATTTGAGATACTTGTTTACTTTGACGGCTTAAAACTTATTTACTGATGTTGGTGAAAATTCTTTATATGTTTTAGGCTTTTTTTTTTCTTATGTGGAATGTTATGGTTCTGTTAAAAATCCATCCTGTGATATTTCAGAAGCCAGACACTTAGCAGAGATAGATTCCCTGGTAGGTGGTTAGGACTCAGTAAGACCTTGAGGGCAAAGACTTAAAGCTTTGAATTTTGTGCCTCCCCTTATTAAAACCAAACCACCTCACAGGGTTATGTACTTTAATTAACATCTATTCTTAAGTGGGAATTTTGCAGGAATGGTCAGTTTATATATACCATATACTGACCATTATGAGGGTATGTACTTCATTAATCCTTTAAGTTAGGTAAGACTTTGTGAATATTCTGAGCAGATAAATAAATAAATAAATAAATAAATGTTTATTTCTAAAACTTAGAACTTAGGGTTATATAATTTCATTATATGACAAAAACAAGAATCATGAGATTTAATGTTCAGTGGCTGTCTTTTCATTCTAACTAGTTAAAAGGGCTCACCACAAAAAATGTTGATTATAAAAGCAGTACACATTCATGGTAGAAGTTTACAAAGACTAGAAAGATATAAAGAGAAGGAAGTGGCATGATCACAAAAATAATACCCAGAGTTTTAGATGTTCAGACTTCTTGCTGTTCAACTGTATGTACAGTAATCCAGGTTTACCTGCAGGGGATACATTGCAGGACTGCAGTGGATGCTACAGATTGAATCTTACGATTTTTGCATACATAGATACATACATGCATACCTGTGATGAATTTTAACTTATAAATTAGGCATAGTAGATTAACAATAACTCCTAGTAAAATAAAACAATTACAATAATATGCTGTAATAAAAGTGTTATTAATGTGGTCTAAAAATACTGTGTTTTTACCTTTTCACTTAAAGGAAGTACTTTAAAGCTTCGTTTTGTCACATCCAAATTGCCACCATCATTACTATTGCCTATTGAGGCTGTTATAAAATAAGGGTCAGTTGAATATAGGCACTGAGATCCTGTCACAACCTACAAGGTTAGTAAATGACTAATGGGTGCGTAGAGTATGAGGTGTGGATACGATAGACAAAGGGGTGACTCGTGTCCTTAATAGGACAGTGCAAGCTTTTATCATGCTACAAGAAAGAATGTGTAGCTTAAAATGTACAAATTATTTCGGGAATCTTCTATGTGATATTTTTGGAATGTGATTGACTGTGGATAGCTGAAACAGCAGAAAGCAATAATAATAATAAGGAAGGACAACTAAGGATGCTAAGATGATATGTACAGATTTTGTGTCTTACTAATATAGCACAAAAATTTCCAATAAAATTAAACATTTATTTTTATTTTTTAGATTTCCTATAAAGTTCTGAATAGTCAATATAATCCTGAGTTTCAGAATTCAAAAGATATAAATGATTTAGTGGAAAATATCTTTCCCTATCACACAGCTACCTAATTTTCCTTATGTATACAAGCAAGGTGATATTTTTTTCAAAAAGATTCTTTCAGAGAAATTGATGTACACATTAGCACACCATTATTATTATGTATCTTACTCTTTTCCTTTTTTTAATTTTTGTTACAATGTATTGGTAGTTTAAAAAGTCAAATAGTTTAAAAGGTCTGGTGTACCTCCTCTCCTCAGGAAGGGCCCCCCCCCCGCCCCGTTCTTTTCCTCATTTTCTTTTTTGGAGGAAACTACTTTCATCTCTTAACTGATTAATTTGGTTTGACCTTTTTGTCTGTAAAATATAATTGCCTTGTTACCTTACTATTATTTGCTGCACATGATCAGATTCTTCTAACAATATGTTGCTAATGTGGTTCTCTTGTAATTTGGTTGAGGTCAATCAGTATCCAGCATTACATTGTTGTTAACTCTATTAATGCTGTCACAGCTAACCCATACAGGTAAAATCTAATCACTTTACTATTTGGTAACTATTATTTTATTTTCCTGGAATATTTGACTTGTTTTATTAAGTTTGCTTATTTTTCTGTTTGATTATAACGATTTTGTTCATTATGTTGTACTCCAGACTTTCCAACAACCATCAGTTGGGCTGTCAGTTTCATCTTTTGACTCACCTGGAGTTGTGATACTTTCCCATCTAGACTGGTCTCCCTTTTTTCTTTGTTTTACAGCTATCAACCTGGAGTTTCTTTCTAGACATCTTGGGGTTTCCTTTCTCTCTTTTTTCTCAGTGCCAAATTGCTATGATTATTGTAGTTTCATATAGGTCTAGTCTCCTTTTATTAGAATCTTCTTTGACTATTTCTGCCTTACTTTTTTTTGCATAAAATATTTGCCTTTATGCATATTAACTGTGTGGATTTCAAATCTTTGCTGTATGCTATTACTTGAACCGGTGACCTGCCACCTTCCCGGTGGGCTGTCTGGTATGCCTAACCAGATGAGCCAGATTGTCAGTCAGTTGTATGCTATTATTTTGAATTGTGTGAAATTGACATTTAGTAAAATGGATAATTTACAACAGCTCTTTTTAATAGATTTATTACTGTTTCATAATGTTATACCTAGGAACATTCTTTTACATACAGAAGTTTTTAAAATGTTGATTGTTTTGGATTTTACATTTATATAAACTTGTTATCCGTTGATTTTTTTTTTTTTTTTTTTTGATGGTACCAGGTTGAGCTCACGACCTCATGCTTGCCAGGCAGGTGCCGCTCAGCTATATCCTCAGTCCCTAAACTTACCTGAAACTAATATGTATAGACTCATTTGCAAATTATTATTTACAGCCTGTTCTTTCTTTTTTAAATCTTTTTTACCCTATACTATAATACTAGTGATGATGGGCCTGTTACCTAATACTAGTGTATTATCTATTATCCATGTGTTTTTCATGTTAGATACTTATGATTGATTAAAAGTCTGGTAAGTGGTAAGTTCCTCAGATGTCTTTAAGTGGATATAATCATATTTTCAAATGGAAAACCAAATATTTTATTACATCAAACCAGTTTTGAAGGTCAAAAATAAACTACTTCAACGTAACAATGATGCATTCTTCGTTTGGTATATTCTCAAAGGCCTTTTTATTCTTTTTAAAAAAATTCTTTACATCTTTTTTATTTGTACTAATAACCTTTGTAATTCATTTGTGTGTGATATTTCTGTTTATTTTTGCATAGAAAACAATGATATAAAAAATTATTTGGAAGTTTCTGTACTTCGAAGAAGTTAACTTTTAGAGTTTTTATTTTTAAATATTTAGTAGAACTTGTAGTCTCATTGGCATCTGGTACTTCTGTGTAGGTTAGCACCTTGGCAGCATTTCTGTTCCTCTTTGTAACATAATTACCAAATACTGCTTCTGTGAAATCTTTTGTTATGTCTTCAAAGAATTTATAATGTCTTAGGATGCTGGTAATATTATGTTTTTCTTAGGATTAAACACTTTTAAGTTATTTAGTTCTTAAGGGTATTAGGAAGGGAACTTCACTTTATTGCCTCAAATTCTAGCCCATGTAGGGACTATGGTGACTTAATTATTTTTTCTTCTTCTTTTTTTGGTTTGTTGTTTCTGGTTGTGGGTATTTTACAGGCTTCCCAGTTGGCATGTATGTTGTAAAGAGAGTTCTTCAGCTTCTGCAACATCATATTACTCTCAAGATGACAATTGTGCACTAGAAAATGAAGATGTACAATTCCAGAAAAAGGTACCTTAAATAAAATTGACATTATTTTATGTGTAGACTATCTTTAAAAATAGTGTCAATTTTCGGTGAAGTTCTCTATCCTTGCTATTCTCAAGGAGTATAGGAATAAACAGTTAACTCAAGTAATTTTGAAATTAAGGGAACTCAGAGATAGTTTGTGTTTATTATTGTTGCTTATATTTAGGATTTCATTAGCATCTTTAGTCTCAGTTCTATAGTAAGGAGAAAAAATAGTGCATGTTCAGAAAACTGGAAGTGCATTCTCTCTTGCTCCCCACCCCCCATACTGGAAATTCAACCCAGGGCCTTCACAATGAACTACATCCCCACTACCCTTTGAATTTTTATTTTGAGAAAGGTTCTCACTGCGTTGTCCAGTTTGGGCTTGAACTTGTGATCCTCTTCTCTCAGCCTCCTACATGCTAGGATTAAGGGCATGCACCACCATTCACAGCTAATGGTGTCTTATTAATGCTGTGAGCACTTAGAGGATTTCTAAAGAAACCCCAATTTTATAAATAAACTATTAGAAATCAAGTATTACAGGGAGAATTTGTAGTTTTATATGATTAGGTATCATTTTAAATGATAAAAATGAATATTAACTAGATTTGCCTTTTGCCTCCAACTTCAGTGTATTATAAATCATAGAAGTAATTTATACTAACTGTAAAATGGTCATACTGATATACCATTTCAAGAAGCTATAGTTAACAATTTCTTATAAAAATGTTCATATCTTTTTCTAGGACTATAGATACACAAACTAACATTATTTCTATTAAAATATCTTATAAATTTTCTACAAATCTATTTCCACCTTCTCAAATCATGTCTGACATGTTGCTGTATTCTTTTGAATGACTGCATTTTCACACATCACATAGATAAATATAGTTTATTAATTATATCCTTCTTGATGGGCTTATGCATTGTTTCCCAGATGTGTCTGTGCATATGTGTACATGGATACAATGTGTGTGTCAGTGTCCATTTTTGCAACACATTTACATGTTTTTTTTAGCACAATATTTATAAGAGATTTGTTGAGTTATGTAGAATATATTTCTAGGATAGAGCATTTAAAATTTTGAAGATTTCCTAGATGTTTATCTTCCAGAAAACTTTTATTTTATGTTTTTACTCACAATCCATGAGGCTTAAATCTGATTTCTTTGATGAGATATTTGGAGACCAAATAAGCAAAGCACTAGGGGGAAGCATTCTTTTTAGCAAACATTTAGCTATCTGGAATGTATAGATAGGCTCAAGTAAAATGAACATAGACTTTGTTTTTATGAAATTTGTATTCTAAGAAACATTTAAAGACATAAAGGCATTGAAAATCCTAACTTGAGTATAAGTATTAAAAAGATGAAACAAAATGCTATATGTACATTCATTTATCAAATATTGAAGTGATAGGCATGTAGAATATTTACTATGATAAATATTGATACCATTAAAATGTTCATTAAATAGTCAAATGAGTTTCTTCAGCTCATGTACTGTATATTTAAAGTAGATTGGAAAGTAGGAGGATGCAAGATAAGATAATATAGACCATAGTTGGTTTTAAAGTATAGAAAGAGATTGTCTTTATTGTTGTTAGAGAACTCTTTTGAAATAATTTTATCAGTTAATCTTTTTTTCCTTACTGCCTTACAGGATGAAAGAAAGGTACCCATAAATGCTGAATTATCGGGAAAACCAAGTTCAGATTTACCAATTCCTCCAGAAGAAAATAAATTAAAAGATGAGACTATTGTGGATGTACAAGTAAGTTATGTTGCTTTGGCTTTTAATATACTTTTTCAAACTCCTCCATGAGGTAGCATACCTGTTTGGCTTCAATATTTGTATATTATTACTTTTTCATTTTTAATTACTGTGCAGTGGGACTTAATATTATTTACCTCCTTATAGTACTGATTTTTAGAGTCATACATTTATAATAAAGTTGACTATTCTTTCTGAAGCAGAAGTATGAGCTAAACATAGAAGACAGAATAAAAGAAAGAAAGAGAAAATGAAGAATGACATTATGCAGAGGTGGGATGTGGCCACAGATCCCCAACCCACCCAGGACAGACCTGGAACTCACCAAGATGGATAAATTTGAAAGTCAAACACTGGAACTTTCTGAAATGATAACAACAGAGGTGAAAAAAAAAAAGTGGAAAAGGCTACAGAAAAAAATGATCTCTCAGGTACAAAAAGAAATGATGCTTTAAATCAAAGATAATGGAGAAGATACAAATAAAAGAATAGATGAGCTTAGAAAAAGATGGAAACAAAAAATGCCCAACATAAAGAAATGGAATCTATGAAACAGATCCAAATAGAGACCCAGGAGATTAAAACCTCCATTAAAAGTATATGCAACAGATTGACCAAAGGAAAGGATAGAATTTCAGATCTTGAAGACAGAATTGCAGCCAGTAAAGAAAGATATCCCAAAAATAGCAAGAGACCATGAGAAATTAATCCCACAGGTACAAGATGAAGCAAAGAGGAATAACACAAGATTGAGCAGGGTGAATGAGTATCTGGAGACAGCATGAATGCCATAACAATCGTAAGTATATATGCAACTAATACAGGAGCAACCAACTGTACAAGACAGTGGTGGACATGGAAAATCAAATGAGCAATAGCACAGCTGTAATGGGAGACCACAGTTGTACCCCATTGTTACAGAGAGACGATCAACTTGACAGAAAATCAACAAAGAAATATCAGAGCCGAACCAAACCTGTGAACAAATGGAGTTAATAGGAAGAAGCCACTTCCTGAGGCCATACACTAGTGGCCTGGAAAGATCTGGGGAGCCCAGCACCAGTCTGGAGAAGAAGCCACACCCTGAAGCCCTTCTGCCGTCAGGGGAGCATCAAAATAAGCCATTGCCCCATGACTCTCTACCACTCCAGGAACACCAAATCGGAGTAACCCAGGTACCTAGTCCAATTCCTTACACTGAGGGACAGGCAGCCAATGCAGAAAGCTCCTGGGATACAGCAGTGGACTGATTCAGAGGAATGCAGGAAAACCTCAGCATGAAGGTGTAAAGTACAGTTTCAGACCTCAGCCCACACAGAAAAAGTTCAGGAGACACAGACTCAGCAGAAATTAGAAGTCACACCTGAAATTTCTGAAAAGATAACTGAAGTAAAGAAGCAACTTAGTTCTTGTATTGTTTGGTTAATTTCACATGCCTACATCTGTTGGTCTAGACAGGTATAGTGATGATAATGAGGCATTATGGTAGCCAGTGTTAATTTCCTGTTATCTTGTTTTGAAGCCCTATATTTTCATTGTTGTGTTTTGTTTGGTTGTATTCTATTTTGTTTGATTTTTATTATGTCTGATGATATGGGCAGCTGTTTGGAAGATAACAGGATATATTATGGTAGCCACTGTTGATTTCCTATTACCTTGTTTTGAAGTCCCTAATCGCCTTCATTGTTTCATTTTGATTGACTTTATTCTGTTTTGTTTGGTTTTATTCTCTTTAAAATAGAAAAGCAAGTATGAGTTAACTTCCTCCTTTGTTTCAAGTTGGCTCATAGTATGTCTTATCTCTTCATATTTTCAGATAAATTTTTTCTAACCTGTTTCCTGTACAACAAAAAGACATATTTTATGTAGAGAACAGTAGTTTAATACCAATGTTTTCACATATGTGAAATATGAATTAATAAGTAATAGGTAGAATGTTTTTCCATGTTGTGCACCAGTGTTTATGAAAGATATTAAAAGCTAGAATAAATACACTGCAAACTCAGAATGTTGAAATAGCTGGAAACAATTTAATATCAGTAATATTTGTAAGAACTGGATATTTGATATGGAGATAGAAACACTAAGGAAAATCTTAGTGTCTCATATTAAAAAAATGTTAAAGTCAGAATGAGAGAAAATTATGTTTCTTTTTTTGTTAATATAGCTAGGGCTGTTTTATAACTTGCTAGGCTATCTAAGGATATAAAGTGAGTTTCATTTTATTGGATTTTGGAAGACATTTGCTGAAGATTTGTACATAGGAGTAAGAGAAAAGTGTTACCTGTCATCCTTCAAGTTATGCGACTAACCCGAACATTCCTGCCATATATTTTCTTGATTCTTTATTGTGATACACTCATGCTCAATGTGGTGTTTGATGTATCTTGTATATTTATGTTGTTTAGTACAATAGCCACATGTGGCTATTGAACACTTGAAATATGGCTAGTCTGTGCTGAGAGTTACTGTTAAGCATGATTTTTGAAGACTTGGGTAGAAAAAACAATGTAAAATGGCTCATTTAAAATTTTTTGACTATAGTGTTGAAGTGATACTATCAGGTGATATGATAGGCCTTTCTCAAAGCCTCCATCATAAATATGCAATTTATATTTATGAATTTTTCAGTGGAAGTAACCCACATGATCATGCTTTGTAGTCTCTTCACTGTATGGTCTGTTTTATTTTGACCTTTACTAGCCCTTGTGAGTTGAAAGAAGTACATATAGTGAGACCCTGTCTCAGAAAAACCAAAAAATTCAGACATTCTGTTTATCATTGACTGTGAAGGAGGATGTGCTGCCTGTCAGAGGTTTTGATTGTGAAGAAGTGTAAGGTAGATTTCAGACTGTTAGGAAGGATGTTCCAGGGCATTACTAAAGACTCAAGGAATACAAAGAATCATTACTTCATAATGTCACTCAGATGTATCTTATATTGTTATTTCTGGGTACACACCGTTTCATAAACTACTTAGGGGCAAGGACTATGTGTTGTGCTGTCTTGTGTATTTATATAGGATTTGTTAGTTGGTATTAAGGCTTTTACATACATATAGAGGGAAATATTTGTAGGTTCTGATACATAGTACAAAGTAGGAAAGAGAAAGGCAAGCTCTTTACGCTAGTTTAAATACTATGAAAAATGTATACGTGTTTTTTTTTTTTAATGTGAAATATATGCCCTTAGTGGTAGTTAGAAGAAAGGATTTTTATAAAAGCATGTTTTAGTGAATATTCTTACTTATGGTCATTTTTCAGCTTTATGTAAATTCTTGGTCAGCAAAAGAGATGATTTATTCTCACTATTTAACTTTATGTAACTTTATTTTAGCAGAATACAGAGTCACAAAAGTTAAGACCACCTGTGACTGAGACACTCTCTGCAGTTGATTTACATGAAGACTCTTCCAGTGTAGTCATGAGCAATGAAAATGTAGAAAATACTTCCAGCTTATCTACCTCAGAAATCACTCCAATCGAAAAGCTTGAGTAAGTCATTACAAAGAGAAAAAAAAAAAATCCCTAATGATGAAAACTTCTTTTATAGGATATGGCAGCTTGAGAGTCAATTTT